>JAWNNO010005896.1:0-67348 GCA_035044985.1 Lordiphosa fenestrarum | reverse complement strand
CACAAATGCAAATAATATATGATCTCAATGATAGCTCAAATGTGAAGAGTATTCAAACTTCTTTGTTCGGCGTAGGCTAAACTGTTTTTGGCTGTGTGTGCGTCGTACACCAACGGGTGATGTTTTTTTTCGGCTGCAGTAGGTAAAATTGCAACAAGAAATACACACAGAGTTCTGTTCTGCCGACGTCGACGTCAAAGCAGAAGCGTGAATAAGGCATGAATTTGACGATGCGGGAATTCTGGAACTGAAGGGTAAGGACTGGCTACTAGTTGTTGGTCGTGGTAAAGGGGATTGAGTGTTTGTTGCAGTTAGCGACGAATTGGTTTGGTATCTGTGCAACAATGCGTGGTGAGGCTTTGAGCAGACTCTACAAGCACCTGATTTGCACTTACCGTATGGCCCATTTTCAGGAAATTGACGCATAGAGGGAAATTCTTTGCAAATATAATTCGCTTATGGCAAGGAGTTGCAGCGAAAGACGAGCATGATAATATTGAATGCTGCTCCGATTTGCAAAACACACATTTTGGAGACTGAGATTGGCTAGCTTGAGCGAAGATCTGTTTCCTTTTTTCGGGAGGGAGGACACACTTTGAATTTGGTGCGCGTCGGAGGTCGTTTACTCCAATCCCCTCTTTCCCACAATGCCAAATTTCCACTTCTCATGCCGAAGAACAACCGATTCGAACAGCTCTATTTACAACACAGCGTCGCAAATCGACATTACATAAAAGATTCCTCCTTCATTACTTTGCCTTTGGTATGACGGAAATTCTCCCATACAGTCTGGTTTACTTTGCCATATACATGGCCACTTTGTAGACGGGGTGCGCACATTCTGCATTACTAGTAATACAAGATGTGTGCTAGAGCCGAACTGGTACGAAATGCGTATATTTTCTTTTAAATTGTAATTCGAATTGTTTGCAGTCTGTTTACTCTCCCTTTTCAGAAGGGCAGCAGTTGTAGCTCATTACTTTTACGTCAGGCGTTTTGCATACTTTCGACAGAACACATTTAGCTATGCGCACTTGGGAACATTTGCATCGAACAAATTGTCACGCAGAGCCGCGAGCCTTAATGGGAATATTACGGCAAAGAATCTGGTTGATCAATGCAAAAATAGTGTAGCGCTATAGTTCGGCGTTGTGTGCATTGTTTTCATTATAAAACACGGCTTTTACAGCAGATAATGGGAATTTACCGGCAGACCGCCTGCATGGCGAGTTCCCGTTTAAGATAAGCGGAGTGGACTTTTGTGGTCCAATTCAAATGTCACTGAAAATTAGAGACAAGTCCCCAGTGAAGGTTTATCTTGGTGTTTTTTTTTTCTTGTCTAAAGATGTGCATTTAGAAATTGTAAAAGACCTGACTTTAAGTCTTTTAACTTATGTCTATCCAGGTTTATCAACCGACGTGGCCCTGTGAGCAAACTGCATTGCGACAACGCCACCAATTTTGTGGGTGCGGCGAGAGAATTGGCAAATTTCAAGGAACAATTCGAGGCTCACACGGCTGGCATCGTTGCACATTTGGCAACACGAGGAACCGACTTCGTTCTCATCCCACCCAGGTCTCCACATTTCGGCGGCTTGTGGTAGGCCGCAGTGAAGTCGGCGAAGCATTTGCTGCTGACAGCACTGGGCAGCATTTTACCATGCGAAGACGAGCTGCAGACCATCATCGTCGAAGTGGAGGCAGTTCTGAATTCTCGGCCGATCGGCGTCGTCACAACCAGCCCGAACGATGGAGAGGCCATCAGACGACAAGGTGTCGTACTTGCAGAGATGGCGGCTAGACTCCGCAACACTCCCAGAAAAAAGCCGTCGTTCTTCTCCACGATGACAACGCAACTCCACAACATTAGCTGCTAGGCGTCGTCGTTTAGGTGCATCCTGGAGGGGATGGGAAGAAACGGGTGGCAGAAGTTTAGACCAAATCCGGTGTATTTAATGCCATGCTAAGCCATTTCAGGCATCATTTGGTGCTGCTTATGTTAGATTTAATATCTCATTAATTCGCAGTTGCATGTGCATCTTTCTCTTTGTAATGTTAAGTATAGATAAGATTCTCTCTCTCTCTTGTTCTCTCTACCTCTGAAATCTAATTCAGCCTCATGTTAGATAAACATTGTATGCTTTAAATATACAACAACAACAATATACAGCAATAAAGTTAGTTTGAATCGAACGATCCTGTGTCCCAAATATTATTTGTTATTGTTACTGCTGCACCCTCCGCTGGTGCATTTTCCTCTTTGGCCAATTGGTGGTCACCCAGACGCTTTTTCGGCTTTTCAGGATGGAATTTTCAAATTCAGTTTCCCATCTCTTATCCGGTTTCGGGCCATGCTCAAACCATTCCTTAAACCTGGCCAGATTGCACGCCGTGTCAGTTGAGGCACGTGCTGTATCTTTTTTTTGTACCTTGGAATGTTGATATTCCTATTTTGCCATGTCAACTCATCGCTGGAGTATTTTGCTTCCGACTACTGGAAAAAGTTTAAAAAGGGTACAAGATACGCGGTGGAGCGCGAGAGGTGAGGCTGTTATTGTGACTCGAAGTCACTTGAAAAACATATTGGCCTGTCTGGGAAAATTGAATGAAATGGATGAAAGCTTAAGCACCAGAACAGACGCTGGAACTTTGGTAGTTGCAAAGCAGTCATTTTCCTTCCTTTGTTTCTTGGGCCTCTGCCAATCTGTGCTGCTTGAAATAGAAGATGCCCAAAAGTATCTGCAAACAAAGGGCCTTAATATAACTTTGAGTGCCCAAAAAATAAAAGCTTTGCAGACTACGTTAGTGGAAAACCCAGAGGAATGGATAGACGGCGCTCTTCGCTATGCTTAAGATATGTCTAAAGATCTTGGCATATCCATGGAACCCCTCCTGCGAAGAGTTAAGAAGGAGTTGGGGGCGGACATTTCATTTCGGCCCCGGGCGGCAGACCTTCACGCTACGCCAATGTCACAATACACACAATATAGCCTTTATTATCCGATTCCCGTTTCATTTTGGAGTCGATAGAGAAAAACAAATTGATTTTTCCGTCCTGTGTATGGACACGGTCACGAACGATTCACGAAAGAAAAATCTCCGTAAGCACGATAATGATATTGATAATGATAATAAATGCATATCTGTATCAATTGGTTACACAAAATTCAACCCAAATATGCTATTCATTTCTTCTTTTTTAAAGCAGATTTGCTGCAGTTAGGAAACGCAAAGTTTTTGAGGTTCTTGGAACTCTTGCAAGAGTTGATTTCGTTACAGTTGAGAGTGCCCCGAGAAATGTCAGGTTCTTCGACCATCGAAGTGTTGTGCCCTAAGTGCTTGTCTCATAGACTGGGGATTGTGTGTTCGAATCGTGGTGCTGCCGAACAATATTTTTTTATTTGTTATTGATTGGGTAAACATCGATTTGCTCGTTAGTGTCAATTGTGTATTGGGCTATTGTCATGGTTTTTGGAACATGAAATTAGGCCTTGGTTCTGCTTTATGAAAAAATAAAGAGTATTATTCACAAGAACTCGAACCGGCATATCAAAACAGCACGTTTTTTAACTAATTTGAAGGACATATCCACTGAAATCTCAATAAGACTTCTGACTCTACTTTTGTTTGACAGCTATACCATATAGATGTCCGATTTCGACCAAACTTGGCAGAATCGTGGAGAAGCATTAAAAACTAGTAAATACAAAGTATGGAGACGTTTGCAGTAAAAACAAAAAAGTTTTTCCGACTAGAACTAATTTTTCGACCGATCGTTCATATGGCAGCTTTATGTTATTTGAATTTGAATTTATTTTTGATTTAATATCCTAAAGCTACAAATACAATGTACTTATTTTTGCGACAGTCACGTCTGTTAGTCTTATTTAAATTTATATAATATTGATACTTAATGCTATACATTGGTTGTTTATTTATTTGTTACATTTGCGTTTACCTAGTCTTCTACTAATTTTGTCTTCTTAGATAGGTTATTAGATGGGTTTTAAATTGCGTTCCGTTCCTAATTAATTTAAGCTCATGTGGGAGCTCGTTCCATCTACAAGCTGCGGCAACATAAAAATTATTTTTAGACATCGACAAGTGTATTCTAGGACATATAAGATTTTGTGTTCTTTTCGAGGCTGCAAAGTTTAATATATCAAATAGATAAGTAGGTTCTCTAGTGGTAATAATTTTGTGCAGAAAAACAAGTATTCGAAGGCTAATCCATGATTTTAAATCGAGATCAAAAATGCTGTTAGAGTATGGCGTTATATGGTCGGTGGGTTTACGGTCGAAAATATATCTTGATATGGAATTGAAAGCCACTTGTAATTTGTGCATGCTGCTTGCGTCACAGCTTCCGAAGATTTCGACTCCATAAAATAATGTCGGTATTAGGCATGTTTTTGCAACGGTCAGTTTAAGGTAACGTGGCAGACAATTTCGAGTTAAAGACAGTTGCCTGAGCATACCATAGGTTTTACCTGTTGCCTTTGCTACATGATTACTCCAAGACAGAGTGCTATTGAAATTAATTCCAAGGTTAGTAGCATGATCTACGTACTCAATAGCGGTTCCTCCAATAGTGAGTTTAGCCAGCTGTCTGGTGTCTATTGCTTTCTTGTAAGTAATTAGGCATTTGGACTTCAGAGGGTTAAGTCCTAGCCCATTTGCATCAGCCCAGTTGCTTATTGCATCTAATTTACTATTGCATACACTTACACAAACATTAATCTCCAGGCCCACTAACATATAATTGAACGTCATCGGCATACATATGTACATCACAATTTGACAGATTATTAGGAAGGTCATTTTTATAAATAGAGAACAGAAAAGGACCTAACACCGAACCCTGAGGAACGCCTCGCTTAATGGGTAATACATTTGACATAGATTTGCCCGACACTATAGCTTGCCGTCTGTCTACAAGATATGTATTTATTAGATTTAGTGCATACGTCGAAAGATTGTATAAATTCTTTAACTTTGTGAATAAAATATCATGATCTACAGTGTCGAAGGCTTTGCTGTAGTCCAGTTATGTCCTTCGCAACTCTCAACAGCGTTGTTGTACAGCTCCTGTTTTTTCGAAAGCCGGATTGCTTTTGGGTTAAGCTAGGTACGGAGACGCTATGAATTTTCTCGCAGCGAGAATTGTTTCATAAGTCTCAGAGCGGCCTCTGAGACTGTAGGGTGACCAGAAATCAGCCAAATGTCACTGAATCTGAAACGCTCACCCTGTTCTGGTCAGCTGTTGTTTGTTTACAAAACGAAGCGCGCTTAAGAAAATTTAATCATTTTGTGAATATGTAAACTGGTAGACTCTTTGATGAATGAAGACGCTCTGGGAAATGTCATGGTGGTTTTTATGGGGTCATTTTGGGTGGCGCTGAAGGAAGAGGAGCATTAATGGAGGGTGCAAATTGCACCGAAATGATTTTTGTTACTCAAATCCCATAAAATGAGTTGCGATTTGACCACTTCGATTGAGAGATTTTGCAAGTTGGTTTGGGTGGGCAAGAAGCTTCTCAGAATATTTGCGCTTAAGTTCCTCTATTTCAGTTTCAACCAGTGGGATGCTGAGGTCGTTGTGGATACAATCATTGCGAATGTACCATGGCGCTCCAGTGATGGTTCTAAGGATTCTCGACTGTGATCTTTGGAGGATGTCCACGCTGCTCGCACAAGCATTTCCCCATAGCTGCGAGCCATAGATCCAGACAGGCTTTATGATGCTCTTGTACAGTAAGACTTTATATTCCAGCTTTAGAGGGGAACGGGAGCTAATTAGCCAGTGAAGGCTGTTGGCCTTAAGCTTTATCGGAAGTTTTTTTCGAGTCTATGTGTTTGCGCCATGTTAGCCTTCTATCAAGGTGTACACCTAGGTATACAACATCGTTTGATTGCGGGATCAAAGTCGCGTTGAGTGATAGCTGGGGACAGGTGCTTCTGTTAAGTGTGAACGTCACGTGCTTACACTTTTGCTCGTTGATTTTAATACGCCAGTTGGCCAGCCACTCTTCCACGTCGGTAAGATGGCTTGCCAAAAGTCTTGTTGCGGTAATTGGACATCGTGATCTGCTTAATATTGCCGTATCATCCGCAAAAGTACTTATTGTAAGTCGAGAGTCTGTTGGTATGTCGGCAGTGTATAGTACGTATAGGAAAGGACCAAGAACTTTTCCCTGCGGTACTCCGGCTCCTATGGTGAACTCTTCTGTTGTGTACTCATTTTGACGAACTGTAAATACTCTGTTACTGACGTAACTTTCTAGGACTTTGTGTGTATTTGGTGGAAGCATTGTCTTTATCTTGAATGTAAGACCGTCCAACCATACGCGGTCAAATGCTTGGGCAACATCTAGGAAAATGGCAGAGCAGTATTCGTGGTTTTCAAACGCAGTCCGAATATCTGAAGCTATGCGGTTGACTTGCTCAATAGTCCCGTGTTTAGCTCGGCACCCAAATTGGTGTGATGGAATGATATTTTGTGCATGGGAATCAATTTTACGGAGTAAGATCTTCTCAAAAAGTTTTGATAAGCAAGGTAGCAGACTAATGGGTCTATATGATGACGCTTGGGTTTTATCCTTTCCTGGTTTATGGATCATTATGATTGTGGACTTTTTCCATTGGGTTGGGATGTATCCACATCGCAGTACTGCATTGAAAAGTCTTGAGATATATGTTATGGCAGGACTTGGAAGTTCCATAATCATTTTATGCGTAATAAGATCATGTCCAGGCGCATTTCTGGGTTGTAGATCTCCGATAGCATTTTTTTTTCAAGTGAATGTACTTATTTTTGCGACAGTCACGTCTGTTTAGTCTTATTTAAATTTATATAATATTGATACTTAATGCTATACATTGGTTGTTTATTTATTTGTTACATTTGCGTTTACCTAGTCTTCTACTAATTTTGTCTTCTTAGATAGGTTATTAGATGGGTTTTAAATTGCGTTCCGTTCCTAATTAATTTAAGCTCATGTGGGAGCTCGTTCCATCTACAAGCTGCGGCAACATAAAAATTATTTTTAGACATCGACAAGTGTATTCTAGGACATATAAGATTTTGTGTTCTTTTCGAGGCTGCAAAGTTTAATATATCAAATAGATAAGTAGGTTCTCTAGTGGTAATAATTTTGTGCAGAAAAACAAGTATTCGAAGGCTAATCCATGATTTTAAATCGAGATCAAAAATGCTGTTAGAGTATGGCGTTATATGGTCGGTGGGTTTACGGTTGAAAATATATCTTGATATGGAATTGAAAGCCACTTGTAATTTGTGCATGCTGCTTGCGTCACAGCTTCCGAAGATTTCGACTCCATAAAATAATGTCGGTATTAGGCATGTTTTTGCAACGGTCAGTTTAAGGTAACGTGGCAGACAATTTCGAGTTAAAGACAGTTGCCTGAGCATACCATAGGTTTTACCTGTTGCCTTTGCTACATGATTACTCCAAGACAGAGTGCTATTGAAATTAATTCCAAGGTTAGTAGCATGATCTACGTACTCAATAGCGGTTCCTCCAATAGTGAGTTTAGCCAGCTGTCTGGTGTCTATTGCTTTCTTGTAAGTAATTAGGCATTTGGACTTCAGAGGGTTAAGTCCTAGCCCATTTGCATCAGCCCAGTTGCTTATTGCATCTAATTTACTATTGCATACACTTACACAAACATTAATCTCCAGGCCCACTAACATATAATTGAACGTCATCGGCATACATATGTACATCACAATTTGACAGATTATTAGGAAGGTCATTTTTATAAATAGAGAACAGAAAAGGACCTAACACCGAACCCTGAGGAACGCCTCGCTTAATGGGTAATACATTTGACATAGATTTGCCCGACACTATAGCTTGCCGTCTGTCTACAAGATATGTATTTATTAGATTTAGTGCATACGTCGAAAGATTGTATAAATTCTTTAACTTTGTGAATAAAATATCATGATCTACAGTGTCGAAGGCTTTGCTGTAGTCCAGTAATGTCCTTCGCAACTCTCAACAGCGTTGTTGTACAGCTCCTGTTTTTTCGAAAGCCGGATTGCTTTTGGGTTAAGCTAGGTACGGAGACGCTATGAATTTTCTCGCAGCGAGAATTGTTTCATAAGTCTCAGAGCGGCCTCTGAGACTGTAGGGTGACCAGAAATCAGCCAAATGTCACTGAATCTGAAACGCTCACCCTGTTCTGGTCAGCTGTTGTTTGTTTACAAAACGAAGCGCGCTTAAGAAAATTTAATCATTTTGTGAATATGTAAACTGGTAGACTCTTTGATGAATGAAGACGCTCTGGGAAATGTCATGGTGGTTTTTATGGGGTCATTTTGGGTGGCGCTGAAGGAAGAGGAGCATTAATGGAGGGTGCAAATTGCACCGAAATGATTTTTGTTACTCAAATCCCATAAAATGAGTTGCGATTTGACCACTTCGATTGGCGCCACATGTTCGTCCTCCGTAGAGTTCTAATAATGCCTTTTGTGTTAATTTTATTTGTTTTTGTTGCTTCCATTTTTTCAATTATCAAACATTTTTTTTTTTTATGCTTGGTTGGTATTAATCGGATCTTCTCTTTAAAGACACTAACAATAATTTTTAAAATCTTAATCTAGAAACTATTTTAAAAACTATCCCCTATTGGAGGTAGTTTGTGTTCTACGGCCCTTCAAGTCAGTCGCTGGGTTGGTAGGTCGTTTCTTCGGAGGCGAGAATGCGTTGCCAGCATGGTGAGAGATTTTGCAAGTTGGTTTGGGTGGGCAAGAAGCTTCTCAGAATATTTGCGCTTAAGTTCCTCTATTTCAGTTTCAACCAGTGGGATGCTGAGGTCATTGTGGATACAATCATTGCGAATGTACCATGGCGCTCCAGTGATGGTTCTAAGGCTTCTCGACTGTGATCTTTGGAGGATGTCCACGCTGCTCGCACAAGCATTTCCCCATAGCTGCGAGCCATAGGTCCAGACAGGCTTTATGATGCTCTTGTACAGTAAGACTTTATATTCCAGCTTTAGAGGGGAACGGGAGTTAATTAGCCAGTGAAGGCTGTTGGCCTTAAACTTTATCTGAAGTTTTTTTCGAGTCTATGTGTTTGCGCCATGTTAGCCTTCTATCAAGGTGTACACCTAGGTATACAACATCGTTTGATTGCGGGATCAAAGTCGCGTTGAGTGATAGCTGGGGACAGGTGCTTCTGTTAAGTGTGAACGTCACGTGCTTACACTTTTGCTCGTTGATTTTAATACGCCAGTTGGCCAGCCACTCTTCCACGTCGGTAAGATGGCTTGCCAAAAGTCTTGTTGCGGTAATTGGACATCGTGATCTGCTTAATATTGCCGTATCATCCGCAAAAGTACTTATTGTAAGTCGAGAGTCTGTTGGTATGTCGGCAGTGTATAGTACGTATAGGAATAGGACCAAGAACGCTTCCCTGCGGTACTCCGGCTCCTATGGTGAACTCTTCTGTTGTGTACTCATTGTGACGAACTGTAAATACTCTGTTACTGACGTAACTTTCTAGGACTTTGTGTGTATTTGGTGGAAGCATTGGCTTTATCTTGAATGTAAGACCGTCCAACCATACGCGGTCAAATGCTTGGGCAACATCTAGGAAAATGGCAGAGCAGTATTGGTGGATTTCAAACGCATTCCGAATATCTGAAGTTATGCGGTTGACTTGCTCAAAGCCGTGTTTAGCTCGGCACCCAAATTGGTGTGAAGGAATGATATTTTGAGCATGGGAATCAATTTTACGGAGTAAGATCTTCTCAAAAAGTTTTGATAAGCAAGGTAGCAGACTAATGGGTCTATATGATGACGCTTGGGTTTTATCCTTTCCTGGTTTATGGATCATTATGATTGTGGACTTTTTCCATTGGGTTGGGATGTATCCACATCGCAGTACTGCATTGAAAAGTCTTGAGATATATGTTATGGCAGGGCTTGGAAGTTCCTTAATCATTTTAGGCGTAATAAGATCATGTCCAGGCGCTTTTCTGGGTTGTAGATCTCCGATAGCATTTTTTTTTCAAGTGAATGAACTTTAATTGGGTCAATTTGTGCGGCGGTGGGAACCAATGGAAGTGCATAGCCATTAGTTGGTGGATTTGGCTGGAAGACATTTCTAAGGTGAAGTGCAAAAACATTTGCCTTCTCTTCGTCACTGCGGGCCCAACTTTCTGGTCCCTTAAAGGCGTGTTTACTTTTGCAGGTGGCTTTATGCTTGCATGTGCTCTCCATAGGGGAAATTTGGTGCTTGTAGGCGATAGTTTTTCTATGTAACGGCTATGGGCTAGCTGCTCTTCCGCTTCGAGTGCTTTGCGAAGCATGCGTTCGGCATGTCTCAGACGATTTTTTGACGCAGGCGACCTATGGTGCTGCCATTCTCTTCTTGCACTCCGCTTTTCAGACACCAGTCGGTCTATGTAGCTGTTCGTTAATCTACTATCTTGCTTAGGAGTTATTGTTGTTGTTTGGGGGTTTGAATGATGAGCAGCAGCAGTAATGATAGAGCTGAGGGCTTCTACTGAGTTTTCAATGTCTACTTCGCTGTTTATGGTCGGGCTCAGTTCGATGTGACTGCTGATTTTTTTTTTGTATTTGAGCCAGTTTGTCTTGTGTGAAGTCAGTCTGCGAGGATATTGTCTGATCTGAGGGCACTCCAGAAGGGTGAAAATTATTGGAGAATGGTCTGACGACAAGTCTGCAAGGGCTTCTGCAGTTACCAGGTTTTGTGGAACTTTTCTTGTTATAGCAAAGTCTATAAGATCGGGTATTTACTTTGGATCTGCTGGCCAGTATGTAGGCCCTCCCGGAGATACATAGTCGAGTTTGTTTGATGCGCGTGTGAGTACGTTGTAGAGTTGCTTCCCCTTGGGATTAGTCAGTCTGGAGCCCCAGTGGGGATGTTTAGAGTTATAGTCACCCGCAGCGAAGAAGCATTGACCAAGTGTATTAAAGAAATCTAAGAATTGTTTTTCTGATATTGTAAATCGTGGGGGACAGTAAACCGCAGACAGAGTGATATTGCCTCGTTTAGATTCTACGCATATCGATGTGGCTTGTAGGTAGGTTTCCGAATATCCCGTTAGTGGATAATGTTTGATGCGGCTTCTGACTAGGATACCAGTTCCGCCATGGGTTTTACATTCTGGGTGATTTGTGCCGTAAAATGCATATCCCGATAATTGGAAATTATATCGGTCCGTCAGATGAGTTTCCGCAAGAAGCATTATGTCGATTTCATTGTCTTGGAGAAATTTGGATAACTCCACTTTGTGGCGAGGAATGCCATTTGCATTCCAGAGTGATACTCTCAGGAGAGCCATTGTTTGGGTTGTTGCGAAGCGAGCAGTTGAATGAGAAGGCTTTGCATTCTCATCTGTTCTTGCATTGCGTTTTGCATATACACCATAAAATCTTTCAGAGTTTGTTGTAACGATAGAAACATGGCTTCTAAGCTACTTTGGTTTGATGGTTGCTCCTCAGTTCGAGTTTCGTGTGAAATCGTTCCTTGTTTCAAGGCGCTTGCGAAAGAAACGCCATGGGTAGTAGTCGATGGGGCAAAAGACGATCTCGTAGCTTTTGTGAAGAAGACTCCAGGGGTCGATTGCGAGGGTGTATACGTATTAAGGTTTCCATTGGAACGAGCAAATTCCGTGCGCGTATTAATCCTGCTCTTTAGATCTTTGTATACTTGGCAACCTCTGTAGTTTGCGGTGTGGTTACCTCCACAGCTACTGCATTTTTTAACTGATGGATCCTCCTTGTTTGCGGGGCATGAGGCAGTATTGTGCAGCTCTCCGCATGCCACACAAACAGATCGCAGAGCGCAGTAGGACTTGGTGTGTCCAAATTCTTGGCAATTGGTACATTGCACTGGATTTGTGCGCTTGTGCGGTTCCTCTACAGTTACTCTGCGGTGCAATAAGTAAGGTAGTTCGTAAATGGGGTGCACCTTATTTTTGTTAGGAGCTATGTCTTCCGGGCTCAGCTCAACTTTGAAAAGCGGCTGGGGTTTTTTGTCTCTGTTTATTAAGTTTACTAGGACTTGACCTTAAATCCCTTTTCTTCCAAAGCATAAGCAACTTCCGTTGTAGGTACACTTAATTCAGTTCCTTTGATTTTCTACTTGTAGGCCTTTGCTACTTTTTAGTTGGTAGGTGTAGTAGCTTTTATTTTCAGCTCTTAAACATTTTTCGACAGCGCGATAGTCGTCATCGGTGCTAACTTGGAGCTTTGTTTCGCGTATGTTGCCTTTGCTGACGGATGTCACATAGAAGTTATTATTGCCTATTAGCGAGACTAGCTTTGTTACTAGGGCCGTACAGCTAGTATCCCTAATGTAGATTGGCGGAGGCTTTGGTTTTGCGGCACTTGCAGCTTTTTCTTCAGTCTCAGCGTCAGACTGTTTGGCAAGAATTTGGAACCTATTCCCAGTGAGGGGATCTTTGACCGCAGGTTTATCGCTTGTTTTGTTCAATTTTGGTGTATTACCGCTTCTTTTGTTTTGCGGGCTTAATTTTCGTTTGTTTATTTTTACATACCGATCGATGCCGGTCTGCACATACGAGCGGGTGGTGGGTGTTGTGCTCACTTGTGTATGTGTTAGTGGGAGCGCGTGCTGAGTTGACGCTGGTTTCTGCATAGTTGTTGTTGTTGAGTTCGTACAGGTTGATTGCGCTGGAGTAAGCGTTACCGTACTTTTTGTTGCATTTGCCGAAAAGTTCATCATCGTGGGCTGAGGAGAGGGGGTGGGGCATTAGGAGCTCCACGTCGCGGTGGTAGTATGAGAGCTTACAGTCGCTGTGCTGGTGGGCTCGGGAGAGACAACTGCAAAATAAGCGTTGTTGCGCTGTATAGAAAGCCGGCGATCGTCTTGTTGTTGTTGCATTTGGGCATTGAGTTGGCTCTGACTCATGGTGTTGTTGGTGTTCTTTGCACTTGCATTTGCTGAATTTGTACGCGTAGTCATTCAATTAATTTAATTTAATTAAATCATGTTTGATCATTTCTTAGACCCCCTGAGAGAATTTATCAGCTGTTTGGCCAAAAAACGAGTTGGCAGGCCATGCTCGTTCTCAGAGCGCATTTGTGGTGTCTTCGTAGCCGCTCTGAGAATGTGCTTTTTACCGAATTTTACCGGTCTTCCACTTGTCAAGAAAAGTCGATGTCGTGAGAACAGAAATATGTGTGATATGGTCAAGCAGCATTGTTAACAGAATTTTTAGAAATTTAGGATTAAGTCTATTAAGTTTGTTGATTAATTCGATAAAAATATATTCAATGGTACTGTGAGGCAAGTTTTTATGAATAAGCCTACTCTTAAGTCTATTCGTAATATATATTGCCACTCCCCCTGCATGTTCTACACGGTCAGATCGATATAACACATAGCCATCACATTCATGTAACGTATCACAAGATTCTGAAACAAACCAAGTTTCAGACACACACATAACATCTGTATTCGACTTAACAAAAATATGCCTAAACTCGTCCATTTTCCTTATCAAACTCTGAGCTTTTATATGAACCACGTTTAATCCTTTTCGTTGTTGGCCTCGAATTCTTGTTATTATGCTCGTAGTGGAACCTCCCAAATTATCCTCTATTGGAGACATAGACATTACCTAAAGGGAACGCACGCAATAAACCTAACAAAAAGACAAAATTGTACATACATATAAGCAAAGAGAACGAGATCAGCAAATTAAATATACTTTTATTAAGAAGAGACCCATATTATTGTTGGCGAAATGTATTATTGAGTTTTTCTGCCTCTCCAGCTTTGTCTTGCAGAGAGGCTGTATCGGCAGAGCAAGGTGGGAAAGAGGGTGTTGTATCAGAAGAGCGTGGAGGGGGAGAGGTTGCGTTGCGATTCAAGCCGACTAGCTCTTGCATATTGCTTATGCACACGTAATTATCGCGTCCACTCGCTCGCACATGAACAAGAGAACGTCGTGTGTGGACTGCAGAGAGAATATTGCACCTCTTCATTCTCATGGCCTCTTTAAATATGAGCTTTAGAGAGCTGCTCATTAACGTAGAAGTGCACCGGTGAGTCAAAGTCAACCATGCGGGGGCTTAGTTGTTGCTTTGTTTCCCGCCGGTAGTGCCCAATGGTCCGCAATGGTCCAAACTCTTATCGCGAACGTGCTCCAGCTTTACGATGATCACCGGATCCACAGTCGTCGACTGTCGCTGTCTCACCCGAAAAATTTCCTTCACCCTGGGGGGCGGTGTGATCTTCAGCGAGAAACAGAGGGTCTTAAAGATGGCCATCTGATTTTCGCCCTCGTTGAATGGGATGCCATGCATCCGGAGATCGGCAGCGACACTCTCGCTTGCCTGAGAAGCAAGCCTAGCCTCAAATTTAGCTTCCAGTGCATCTACCTGTTGTTTTTTTTTTTTTTTTTTATTTAGTTCACAAACTCTTAGGCTATATATTTACTAACTAAATAAAGTGCTATAAATATTAATCTTAAATCTAGTCTCCAGTCGAGCTCTCTGTTCAAGTTTTATTATTTTAATTTCTCTTTTAAAGATATAATTTTGAATATATATAAAGGTTTATTTTTATTTTTATGGTGTCGCAATGGTGTCTCTCTACCTGCTGTTTTAAGGCTTGAGAATATCCATTATTGTTCTCAAGCTCCAGCTTAAGAACTCGTTGCGCCAGCTGATGGTGCTCAGCCATACTGTTCATCCGTTCCTGTAGGACTTCAAGGATACGTAGTTCAGTAGCCTGGATGTTGGACTTTATCAGCTCCGCCTGCTGCTCAAATCTCTGGTCAATGAGTCCGAGTAACTTCATGGAAGAAGCATCGGTGGAGCGACCAGGCACCAGGTCAATTGCGGTTTTTTCCCGTTGACGCTTGGTAGGAGGAGCCATTGTTGTTGTTTTTGGGCTGATAATTAAGTGTTTGTTCAGTTGGAGTTTCAGTTGAGTGTGTGTTTGAAATTGCCTTGTGGGTGTTTTGACGATTGCACTAGTATTTGTTTTGCTTATATTGTGATTTCTTTCTGGTTTATTTTTCGTCCAAGCGCTCAATTTAAACTCAGAGCTTTAGCTGGATTGTAGTGATTGTGTTTATACTAATCTTTGTGATGTTTATGTTTATTCACATTAGATTTAAAACAGGAACTTTAAATATATTTTCGGAAGCTCAGAAAATTGCGAAAATAACGATACCTCGATAACGATAACGATCGGCTTCCGATCCGGCCGGTATCAGAAGACTTCGTGCAAAGTTTGGTGTCGATAGCTTTAAAACAGAGGGAGGAGATAGCATAGAAACAAACGGACATGCTGATCAAGAATACATATACTTTATGTGGAGGAGGTACCTTAACCAATTGTACGTATAACGCGATTTTTTTATATAACGTTCCCAATAACCCTGTCTATGTTTGCTAAATTTTGTAGATTTTTATCCTGTACCATTGACTACTAAGTTAAAATTGTTGTCGCTGTGTGTTGCTAGTACAAAAGTACCCATAGAACGCGATCCAAGGGTACAGTTGAAAAACTGGGTATAAGGCGATGCTTAGAGAACTGCTTTCTATCAGAATTTAAGATCTCATCCCTGGTTTTTTTTTAGTGTCGTACGGTGTTATCGATCACTAACTTAGGAATGGCCAGCTGATATCGGGTCAGGGCTGGTGCATTCAATTCGGAGGCCGTTACTATTTAAAATATTCAAAAAAAGAACTAACTACAACATTCCACCCACCGTAAAACGACTAGGACGCTTTACAAAATACATCAAGTATAGCCAGTTTAATAATAGGTCGTTTTAAGATGCCTGATCATGTGTGGATCTCCGCAATTCGAACTTCCGCACCCTTGGCTTGCACTGGACGAATGACAACACCTCTTCTCCAATTTCTATCTTGGTTGGTTCTCATCGCAAATTAAGACTACTTCTCGGGCTTTGATGGGTGTTACAGGAGCAAACCACTTTGTTCGCTTGGTCAATGTAGGCAGATACTCTCTAATCCAACGTCTCCAAAAATAATCCTTCATTAGTTGCGCTATGCGATTGTAATGGCCACTTTAGCGAGAAGAATGTTCGTGCGCAACAAGTAGTTACCAGCTGAGAGGGTGATTCTTCCGCTGAGTAAATTTCTCTCTTTGGCATGCTCTCAGTAGACGAATTGCAGCCAACTTCACTTTTCAATTAGGAAAAGCTTTTTATTTCTGGCCCTATATAAGAACCCCTTGACACCGGTGTCGGTCTCTTTTGCTGTGATCGTGCCCTAAGTCAGTGGTCTACATTAAACAAATTTTTTTTGAAGTCCACAACGTGCTCACCCCAAAGAATTTTTACTGGCTATTGGATTTTCCTTGCCATCCCAAATTTTCCTGGCCTGTATTAAACCGCCCAAGTGAAAAGGGAGGGTAAAAACACGCCTATCACGCCCACGTGGCAGTGGAACCGCCCTTAAGAGATTTTGAGAATCTTGGCCGATCTCTCCCAGGAGTTAAAATTGTTCGAAACACACACAAGAAAAGGTATGTGTCGGTGCCTGAAAGGGTTTAAGCCAATTGCTGACCTCTAAAAACCTCCAAAAATCTCATTTGCATTTCCCTAGTGCGCCTGAAACAAAAATTGGTTGCCACCTGACACCGCGCTGTCGCCCTGTTCATTGGGGTTGTTCAAGCCAACCTCCAAATTGTGGCAATACAGTGACGGCCACTACCGGAATCTGTGCTCCCTGCTTGGTTGTATATGTATGTGCATATGAATGGAAGGAGAGATATATACATACATACATACAAGAGAGCAAGAAGAGGAATTCGATCCACGATCTTCTCTCTTTCGCGCAGTCGCCAACTTCGCCGTCATCGATTCTCCTTCATCATCAGTTTCAAGGCATCGTCAGCTTTACCTCGTCGCTGCGGTAGCAGCGTTAGTCTCTCTAATGAAGTGTGTGAGAGTGTGAAAATAGCTGAAAATTAGAGAAAAGAGCCAGTTTACCTTACCGCGAGCCCGGCTATGAACAATTTCATTTTTTTCGTGCTCCTCCTTCGTTCGCGGAACGCAGATTCCGTTATTTTTGTCATGGCCAAGCCGAAGAGAAGTAAACCAGAGTAAAGTGCAATCAAAACCAGAGCTGCAAACCGGTTTTGAACCGACTCGTTTCGAACCCGGAATTCCGACTTTCAGATTACTGTGAACCGAACCTCTTAAGGTATTAAAACTGCACCTGAACCCATTCCCAAAATTTCGGTACGGTTCCATAAAAATTATAGATTTCAACTATTTCCCAGTGACTTCTTCTGTTATCCTGATGGAATTATCCACTTTAGTGTGCAAACACTTTTCGTATGTGGACTACGAAATTGCATTTTACTTTAAAGGCTGAATCCAGAACTTCGAAGTTTTTATTTCGTCACAATACTTTATATAAGTAGAAACACTTAATCATTGCTTTGATGGTCATGAGTTGTATAAAAGTGTTTCTATTTATATAAAGTATTGTGAAATCCCATCCCAACCCAAAATCGAGACAATTCCCTAACAGTTTATGTCGGTTTTAGGTCGATTACTATTTAAACGTGTATAAAGCTTGGCTGAACCAAGGTTCAAACCAAAACCTTGGCCCAAAAACCTTGAACCTCCAAATTCTGAACCTAATCCATTGGTAAATTTTGGTTCGAACCCGCGAGCCGGAGATCCAAAAAATTTTTTGGGTTTGCAGCCCTGATCAAAACAACAAAATCCTCCTTAGTCAAGCGTTAAGCCAACACTTAAATAAACACTATCCGAAAGCAAGAAAAATGAAAAGGTAAAAACAAAGTTATTAATTCCCTCCCAAAGTACAGCAACACTACAACAACAACCCGTGGAAGGCCTTCAACGTGGGAAATATCACCGTAAGTGCAACTGCTCCCTTTTTCCTTTTTTTTCTTTCGGACTATTTTATTGTGCTGACTCCTTTGACGTGCGAACTTGCCTCTTGATTGTACACCTTGGTACATCTCAAGCTCAGATATGTATATACATACATATACATACATATGTATATGTACCTAACGAAAATGCCGTCAAAGGAGCAAACATAAATTTCTTTGCTGATCATTTCGCCAGAATCAACAAAACCAACTTCTTTCTATTAAAATCTACATCCGTATGTCAAATTGTAACCGGGCCTCAGGCCTCGATCAGCTGTTTGCTGTTTTGGGTGTTTTTGGTTGTTGCAAGTACCACGTACACCGCTGCCCAAACATTTATATTCATTTATGCAAAAACGCAAAGAAAAACGAGGAAATCTTAATTATTAAGAAAATTTGAATAAGTAATTAATAGTTACCTACAGCTAGCGAATCACCTTTCACACACCCTGAAATATCGTTTTTTTTGTGAATTAACTCGAATTCCTTTAACTAAAGATTATATTAACTTTTGAGTTTGGTCCTTTTTCGGTATTGTTGAATATTGCTTTGTGTTGAAAATTAAGTGCATATCTAGCCAAAATATGGTTTTTGTTTGAATTTGTTTTCTGCATTTATCTATGATTTGTATAATGATGCTTATCTTTTGGAAATTAATATATCTTTATAATGATTTACTAATTACCTAATCCTTTTTCCTTGTGACATGGGGACATAGAGGGGTAGCAATCTCCCATTTGGGGCTCTTCAACTAGAATAACAACATGAAGGGCATTGGTAGGGTAGGGTTTAGACAGCGTCGGTCCACTTACATCTTTGACCGCGCAACAGTGACAATTTCTAGGACCACTAAATTTTTTACAGGTTTTTTTTTTGTTTAGCTTTGGTGTCGGGAAGGACCACTCTTTGGTCCTTCTTTCTTCTTTGTTTCAAGGGCTTCGCTCTTTTTTTTGTTTGTTAGCTTCCGCAGGGATCCTTTAAATAAAATTATTGTAAATCGGTAGGAGGGCAAGCAAAAACCCCACCCCATCCCGCATGAGCTACGGAACCAGAGGGTCCCACCCGCTATGCACCTACCCACCAACATGGAGAACGGCGGTTTAAATGAAACTCCGCTTGCAAAAAATCCAGACAAGGAAAGAGATTACATAATTTTTTGCGCCCAACGTGGGGCAGATAAACGCTGTGAGTACCAAATTATTTGGTTCACATGTTAGTTGCCACACATCCCGAGTTGTGAGGAGCATGTTTTCAGTTCCTAATCTGTGTGAATACAACCTGATGATAGCTTTAGGTACGTGACCTAAATGCCAGGCCATTAAGGAGAAAACCGTATGACACAAAATGTCTACATATCTGCAGCCTAGTCTGCAATAATTTTGAGTAATTGGCCAAGCAGGAGTATAGAGAAAAGGAACGCTCAGCTGTTGACAAGCCCTCGCGACTTATGCTCGTTTTTTTCGGGTAAATTGTATTTAACTAGAGTTCAAGAGGTGGAGACTTGGAAATACTTACAAATACGGGTTGGAATCTTGTGAATTTGGCTAAGACCAAATACCTTGCCAGCTGTCCCTATGGAAGCCTTTTCTTCGAGAAACTGATTGAGTATAACGACTTAAATATATATTTCACCCATAACTTGGAGGATAGAATAATTTCATGTTGGAAACTGGGAATGAAAGTGGTAGATGTGGCTGGAAACGACAATTCGCGCTGCCATGGCAGGATTGTTCCGAACATCTACAGCTGGACTGAAAGGTTATCCACATGTTATGATTATCCTGTAGATTATACAATAGCCCCATTATTTACCACAGTCTGTTAATAGAAATTGTCATTCGGAGATATTGCTACACCTGGTTGTCCACCTTATACTATATGTCACATTAAAGGAATAAATAATTATGACTCTTGAACACAGCCCAACTAATACACCTGCGCCAAGTATCTCGGCGCTTGCAGCTTACCAAACTTGCTTAGTTTGTTGCGAAAACTTAGCAGATAATCAGATCAGTGTACTAACGCCATGTAACCATGCATTTCATAGGACTTGCTTGGAAAAATGGTTAGAAACTCACTCAGAATGTCCAAACTGTGTCCAAATTTTGGATCCACAACAACTCCAATCTGTGGTTGTACACAAATCGCCCCGATCAGTTCCCCTACAAGCTATAGGAGCTGGTACAGCAGGCCCTTTCGTAGCTAACTTTGAACGACCAGTAACCCGGCGTTTCGCAAATAAGGGAAATGTGCCTTTGACTCAAAATGACAATAATAATCCATCCCAACTGGATAATAGCAACAGCACCAATCCTCCTGAACCTAACCGTATTCTTCAACCTAGAAGAAGAGGCCGCCCGCGTAATAGCGCTGGAAACACTCAAACTTTCCATATTCCAGATTATCCTATAATACAGAACATGATTGAGCAACCGGTTACCCGAATCATGTCAAATCTTCAGGTTAATAATCCCTTGGCCAATCGAGCTGATGTAAATGCTGAAATACCGCACGTAAATATTTCTACCTCCAGTTTAGCAAACATCCCATCAAGTAAGGTTGCCAATATTATGCAGCAATGGAGCTTAAGATTTGATGGTTCTGAAAATGGTCTTAGTGTGGAAGAATTCATTTATAGGATTAGGTCGTTAACGGACGAAACCTTGGATAGTGATTTTAGGTCTTTGTGTAAGCATATGCACATCCTGTTCACAGGAAAGGCTCGAGACTGGTTTTGGAGATACCATAAAGGAGTAAAACAAATTGTGTGGAATGAATTTTGTATTGCGTTAAGGCAGCAGTACAAAGTTTATTCATCAGATTTTCTTAGTAAGGAACGCATTCGCTCACGCAAAACAGAACGCTGGAAAATCATTTGCTTCCTTCTATGATTCGGTGGCATCATTAATAGATAGCTTTTCTATTCAAATCGAAGAGGGAGAGTTGTTAGAAATTTTGAAAAATAATCTTCTGCCAGAGACTCGTCAGCAGCTCTTATATCAGCCTGTTAACTCGGTGAGTCAACTGCGAAAATTAGTTCAGATGCAAGAAAATCTTGCCAGAGAAATCAGCTGTAGCGCTGAAGCCAGTACTAAATCCAAACCGTTAGCATATCGTCGGCAAGTGCATGCTCTGGAGCCGCTAGAGCTAGAAAAGGATTTAGATAAGGAAGAAGAACCTGATTTTGAAATTGACGCTCTGCAAAAAGTAGGCACTAAGCCAACCTGTTGGAACTGTGATGTTCAAGGACACTTCTGGCAAGATTGCCTTGCAGAACGCCGAGTGTTTTGCTATGGCTGTGGAGCCGTCAACATATATAAACCACAGTGCCAAATATGTCTACGACGAAAATCGGAAAACCGCCCACTGGGAGCACCCAATACCACCAGGATGCCCCCAAAGTAAACGACAACTGTCCGGATGATACCATGAAGGAAATTTGTACTCCTACTAAAATTTTAAAGCCACCTTTGAGAGAGGTCAATTCAAATAAGATATCGCCTAGATTTATTTCATATCAGGAACGGTTACAGAAATATGAAGAAGCTAGAAAAAGAATTTTTGGAAAAGAACCGGTTATATATAGTATTAAGAGAAGTACGCTTAGGATTCGAAATTATTTTAAGAAGATAAGAAAAAGTCGCAAATTGTTGATTTCGGCTATATTTAGTAATAAGAAAGATATGAGAAGCTATGCCGAAGTGTGCTTTTTGAATTTTACGGAGCTCGGTTTGTTAGACACAGGTGCAAATGTAAGTTGTGTAGGAGGGAAATTAGCTACAGAAAACTTTAATAACTGCGTCGAATTCAAGCCCATTAACTCTTACGTAAAAACAGCCGATGGACAGGCTCATAATGTTGTGGGAGTTCTAAAAGTTAGGTAGGTAGGTAGTTCCGACTGACCCCAGATGGGGTCACACATAGACCTTAGGGTCCTTAATGAGGCCGGGTGATTATTTGGGTACGTTTGTCTTAGAAGTCCAGGAGGATTTTTGTCGTTTTGGCAAATGCCAATAACTGTTTTGGGGGTCTCTTGGCCGCTTCCTCCAAAGAAGAGAACCGTGGGGTGTGCAGAATTTGTAATCTTGTCGTGGCAATTGCTGGGCAGCTGCAAATTAGGTGTTCTAGAGTTTCTGCGACTCCAGGTTCCATACATTTCCTGCAGGTGTCCTCTGTTGTTATGCCTTGCTTTATCGCATGAGCGGCTGCTAGGCAGTGTCCCGTTAGTATGCCAATGAGCAGTCTACAGTCTCTTCTCTGGAGCTGTAGCAGATAGTGCGTAAGTTTTTTGTCTCTTGTCTTGCACATAATTTTAGAGATTCTGCATCCGCTGGTGTTTTCCCACCTTACCTCCGCTTCTTTCTCTGCTAACTCTTCCATCTTGCTATGAAGCGTCTGTATGGAGATAGGTATGTTTAGTGTTTCTTCTTGGCCGAGTACGACTCCGGCTTTTGCAAGACTGTCTGCCATCTCGTTTCCGTCGATGCCCCGGTGGCTGGGAATCCAGTAGATTTGCACCTTTCTGGAGATGCTGAGGGAATCTAGCGCTTCCCTGCTCGCCA
This sequence comes from Lordiphosa fenestrarum, assembly GCA_035044985.1. Classification (NCBI taxonomy): domain Eukaryota; kingdom Metazoa; phylum Arthropoda; class Insecta; order Diptera; family Drosophilidae; genus Lordiphosa; species Lordiphosa fenestrarum. The sequence continues at coordinate 44,874 of JAWNNO010005896.1, read as the reverse complement.
GGACATTTCTGGAGTTGATGGAGTGTCCTTGCATTGCCTTGATTGCCGCTTGGCTGTCCACGTAGATATTTATTTGGTTGTATGGAGCGTGAATTTCCGCCAACTCCGCTGCTTTTCTTATTGCGAAGACTTCCGCCTGGAATATGGTGCAGTGGTTTGGCAGTTTGTATGAGTGCTTTATTTCTGGCTCTGCACAGTATACGGCGGCTCCGACTCCTAGGTCCATCTTTGAGCCGTCTGTAAAGAGGTGCGTTGCTTCTTGGGCCAGTCCTGTACGCCAGTCTTCTGGTCCTAATAGTGCAGATGTGCATATTGGGTTGATCCTTGGGATAATGTAGTCCGTGCTACTATTGATCTCTCTACCAACTATGCTGTGTCCATAGCTTTGTAGCGCCATGGTGCCTGTCGCACATAGACGTTGGGCGGTCTTTGTTGTGCCAGAAGGCGTGCTTGGATGTCCAGAGGGTTGACACCTAAGATGTGTTCTAATGCTTTGGTTGGAGTGGACCTCAGCGCCCCCGTAATACAGACCAGTGCCTGTCGCTGGGTCTTCTCCATCAGCTTTAGGTATGTGGTTTTCTCCGTGGCCTGCCACCATACCAGTACGCCGTGTAGCAGTATCGGTCGTATTACTGAAATGAAAAGCCAGTGCATCAGACTTGGTGATAGGCCCCAAGTGCTACTCAGCATCTTCTGGGATGCATATAGTGCGTTGGTCGCCTTCTTCACTCTTTCTTCCACATTCGCCTTCCATGACAGTTTACTATCGATTACTGCTCCAAGGTATTTGACGTTATTCTTTGGTGTTAGTGTTATTCCATTTATCTTTGGTGGAATCCATGGCGGTACCTTGTATCTCTTGGTAAAGAGAATGAGGTCCGTCTTCTCCGCATTAATACTAAGTCCGGCTTCTGTGGCCCATTTTAGTATCTCTTTGAGTGTAGAGTCCATGATTGAGCTGAGAGTCGATGGACATTTTCCGATGATAATTATGCATATGTCGTCGGCATATGCAGTTATCTTGGGTGCTTTCCTGCGAAATTTTGTTAGCAGTTCGTTAACCACAAGGTTCCATAGAAGGGGTGACAGTACTCCGCCTTGAGGCGTGCCGCCGTGTGCCTCCTTCGTCATGGTTGTGGTACCCCACTCGGCTTGTACTCTTCTGCAGCTCAGCAGGTTGTATATCCACGAGTTCAAAGCCTTATGAATTGATACAGCTCTTAGGCTGCGCATTATCGCCTCCGTGGAGACGTTGTTGAATGCACCAGATATGTCAAGGAATGCTCCCAAGGCATACTCTTTATGGTACATTGCTTTCTCGATGGTGGCTACTAGGGAGTGTAGCGCTGTTTCCACCGATTTCCCTTTCGTGTATGCGTGTTGGTTGTTCTCCAAGGTCAGGTTCATGCCTTCTCTTATGTGGAGATCAAGTAATTTTTCCATTGTTTTAAGCAGGAATGAAGTGAGGCTAATGGGCCTGTAGTCTTTTGGCTGCACGTGACTGCATTTCCCCGCTTTGGGTAGGAACACAACACGTGCTGTCCTCCAGGCCACAGGTACATAGCCCCACCCCAGGCAGGCTTCAAAAATGGACTGTAGCCATGGTACGACTAAACCTTTAGTCGTTTTTAGCATGGCGGGAATTATGCCATCCAGACCGGGGGACTTGTAGCTCGCGAACGAGAAGCGAAGTCTTATCTTGTACTCCTCCCAGATGATCGCTTCATCCGCTTGTTTGGCGAGTTTGGAGCATTCCTGGACGTCCTTCCTCTGCTCTTTCAGTTCTGGGGTCCACCAGGGGGGTCTGGTTCTCCTTTTTGTAACTGTGAGCCTACACGAGGTTTTGTATGCTTCGATGAGATTGACAGTGAGCGTCTTCACGGACTTCTCAATATCTTCCACCGAGCAGATGGGCGTTGACGTCGGCAGTTTTGATTCCACTGTCTTAAGGTACTTCACCCAGTCGGTATTCCGGGGGTTCCTATAGACGTTTCTAGTTTGACAATAGTCGAATTGTATCTTGAACTGGATGTACTTGTGGTCGGAGAAGGAGGGTTTATCAAGAACTCTCCATTCTGACGCCTGAGTACTGTTCCCTAGGGTCATGGTTAAGTCTAGGACGTTGGCTGAGGTTGGTCCCACATATGTGGGTACGTCTCCAACGTTTTCTACACTTAGACTGGCTTGTATAATAAAATGTAAGAGAGACTCACCTCTGTCGTTGATGTCCGGGCTGCCCCACACAGTGTGGTGTGCGTTGGCGTCCGTTCCGATGACGAGGGGTTGCTTCTTGTAGCTTGCCTCCGCCGTCAGTCTTCCGAGTTCAGCTGGTGGTGCCTCTCGCTCATGCGCCATGTAGCAGGACGCCATAAGAATTGGCTCGTCCCTGCCACCCTCCAAGGCCACAACAGTGAGATCGTCCGTGCTGTAATTAGTCATTAAATACGCATAGATGCCTTTTCTTACCAGAATAGCAGTCCTTGCTCTACTTACTGGGGTGGGGTACAAGATGTTGTAGTTTTGTGACTTTAGTCCGGAGACCTTGTTTCCCGCCGCTATCCAAGGTTCCTGAACTAAAGCCACATCTGCGGGCCCTTCCTCCAAGGTTAGAAGGAGCTCCGCCGAGGCGATCTTGCTCTTATGCAAGTTGACCTGGAGGACCTTCAACTGCATGACTGGTGTCCGCATCCTCCGGTCCCGATGGGTCAGCCTGCAAGGTTGTGTCGCCATCCTCGTCTTCTTCAGCAGACTGTACTGCCCCCGTAATATCGAGGCTGCTGGCTTTTTCGACCATCATGTCGATGCCGAGGTCGTTCTCCACCTCTCCAGCCTCCAGTGTGTGCTCATTAGTGTCCTCGGGGTGGCGTTTCTTGAGACGTAGGTGCACGCTACCTACTCCCCATGCCATCACCCCGAATCTTGGGTAGAGCAGATCCTCGGCTTCCTTGTTGATCTGGAGGACCATGTGCTGCCCGTTTTTGTCGGGCTTTGCAACATGTAGTACCTTCCAGTCTCCAGTTGGCACATCAGGATTCTGCCACTGTAGAAGTTTCAGCGCCTGCTCCTTTGGTGTGACCCGTGGAAAGAGTACTTTCGCCTTCGGAACGGACGGAATGCAGGTTCTGTCCACAACCTCCAGCTGGGCACTCTCCCAAAGGCTTCCCATGTCTGCAACGACGCTTGAGACCCACTTAAGGGTGGGGTCGTCCTTGCATCTTAGGATTTTGACTCCATACAGCCAGCCTGCTCCGTAAAACGCTACAGGTTGCGCTGCTGGGTCTTCCATCCTTTTAAAAATTTCCTCGAATAGCTTCTCCTCTACTTGCTTCCACTGTTCGGGCGTCATCTTGCCGTTAGGGTCGCTTTTGTCGACGATAGCTACGGTGAGATGCCGTTTTGCTACGTCGCTAGCTGATTCCTTGGGCTGACTTGTCTTTTTGGGGAGGGGTTGTGCCTGGTTCTGCGGTCTTTGGCGGGGCTTTTTACTGGCAGGGGCCTCCGCCTTCGCTTGCTCAGTTGAGCGCTGCCGCTTGTTGGCCAAGCACTCCTCCATTTTATTGGCGTAGTTGGCGGAGGTGGCTTGCATCGCCGGTTTCTCCGCGAAGTGTTTTCGACCCTCCTTAATCTTTTGCTCGGCCCACGCAAGCTTGTTTCTCTCCTCTAGGGTGAGCTCACCGCTTCCGTTCAGTCTCGCCTTGATTTTAAGAGCCGCTTTATACTGGGCTTTCGCTCGCATGCCCTCCTTTGTTCGTGTGGGTTTTTCCTTATTTTTGGTACTAGACCCCGCCCGAACTGGAGATAGCAGCAGCTTTTCTTCCGCCTCTGTATTAGTTGAACCTCCATGCGATTCACAGTCCGAGTCTGTATCGACTGCAGTACCGCGCCACACTTTGGTCCTTGTCGTATCGGCAGTAGCTGTACAACTGTCCTGGCCTGCTCCAACCACGACAGAGGTGTGACCGCTGGCGACACGAAGTGGGGATCTCTCCCCACCGTGCCCGCCGGTGGTAGCAGTCACGCCTTCCACCGACGTTTGGGCTGATATCCCAGCCCGAGTTGGGTTCTTTGTGTGTTCCATTATTAATGTACCCATAGTGGTTAATTTTTGTTCGTGGGAACCACCCCATAGCATTTTATGCCTGCTGCCAGGCACCTCTAACCATGGCTTTGGCTCAGCTCCACCCAACATTGTGCTGTTGTGGTAGTGTTGGCCATCACCTTAGCTGGACACTGCATTTCCTAGGTGTAAGACGAGCAAGAGACACTATGTATTACCCGCTTTAAGCCGAGGAGCATACAGTGTCCATTGCCCAGCCGTCCATTTGTCGGCCGTTCTAAAAGTTAACTTAACATACAAAGATATTAGCAGACCTATAGATTTGTACGTCATCCCATCCATTACTCAAAGAGTAATCCTCGGTATTGACTTTTGGAGAACTTTCGAATTGGCCCCAAATGTTATTAGTTCCATTGAAGCTGAATCACAGGTCACGGCTGAAAACGAGTCGTCTTTATATCCTTTATCCAACCTGCATAGGCAACAGCTCGAGGTGGTAAAGAAGCTATTTCCTGATTGTTCGGATGGCTAAGGACGAACTAGTTTAATTAAACACCATATCGACGTAGGAACCGCTAAGCCGGTGAAACAGCGGTTTTATCCCGTAAGCCCTGCTGTAGAAAAATTATTGTTTACCGAAATTGATCGTATGATTGCTTTGGATGTAATAGAACCTTCAACAAGCGCTTGGAGTTCACCTATGCGACTAGTACTTAAGCCAAATAAAGTAAGGCTCTGCTTAGACGCACGAAAAGTAAATGAAGAAAAAAAAAGATGCGTACCCTCTGCCTAGTATAGATGGCATATTCGCCCGCTTACCCAAAGCCAACATTATAACTAAGTTGGATTTAAAGGATGCCTACTGGCAAATTGAACTGAGTGACGAGGCAAAACCATTAACGGCTTTTACCGTCCCGGGTATATCAGTTCAAAGTAATGCCTTTCGGGCTATGCAATGCCCCTTCAACTATGTGCCGCTTCATGGCCGATATCATTCCTCCAGACTTAAGATACTGTGTATTTGGGTATCTTGACGATTTGTGCATTGTTTCAGAAAACTTTTCCACCCACTTATCTATCTTAGTTCGTTTAGCGGAGCAGTTTAGAAAAGCCAATTTGACACTCAACATTGAGAAAAGTCATTTTTGTGTCACTAGCGTGAACTATTTGGGCTATGTTATTGGTAGTGGGGGTATTTATACCGATCCTGCAAAAATTTCATGTATTATAAATTGGCCCCCTCCCAAGAATCTTAAGCAAGTTCGTGGCTTTCTGGGAGTTTGTGGGTGGTATCGAAGATTTATTCACAATTTCTCCACCCTTACGAGTCCCTTTACTGAAACCTTATCAACCAAGAAGAAGTTTGTGTGGACACCGGAAGCACAAGAAGCCATGAATCAGTTGAAAAAAGTCCTAACCTCTGCCCCCGTTCTGCAAAACCCCGATTTTTACAAAAAATTTTATCTCCATTGCGATGCCAGTGATTTTGGAATTGGAGCAGTGTTAATCCAATTGTCCGAAGAAAATCATGAAAAGCCCATCGCCTATATGTCAAAAAAACTAAGCAGTGCGCAACGAAACTACAGCGTCACTGAACGCGAATGTTTGGCCGTCATTTTGGCAATAGAAAAATTTCGCTGCTACCTCGAACTCCAAGAGTTCGAAGTGGTGACCGATCACTCTAGGTTACTTTGGCTTATGCGCCAACAAAATGTATCTGGCCGATTGGCCCGTTGGATATTTCGACTCCAGCAGTTTAAGTTTGCTATCTCACATCGGAAAGGAAAAGAACATGTGGTTCCAGACGCGCTTTCACGATTGGGCGAGGAGGAAATAGCGGAACTAGCGGTAGGTCCTGTTATCGATTTGGAGTCGGATGCGTTTCTGGATGACAGTTACGTGGCCTTGAAGGAAAAATTTGAGAAAAGTGTTTCTAAATTCCCAGATGTAAAAATTCAGGATAAGTTTATTTATCTGAGAACCGAACATGCTTCAGGGAATGAAGACCAAGAAATGCACTTTTGCAAACTTTGGGTACCAGAGCGTCTTCGGATGCTAGTTCTTAAACAGGCACATGATAATGTAGTTTCTTCGCATGGAGGCATGCAAAAAACTATAGAAAAAATTCGGAGAAACCTTTATTGGCCCTGGTTGGCCAAAGACGTGCGTGAATATATCCGCAAGTGTGATATTTGTAAGGAGACCAAAGCTCCCAATTATACACTCAGACCACCAATGGGTAAGCAAAGCCAAACATGTAGACCTTTTCAACGTCTATATATAGACTTGCTCGGTCCCTATCCCCGTAGTAAAGATGGTCATGTCGGTCTGCTGATAGTATTGGATCATTTCAGTAAATATCACTGGCTACATCCCCTGAAAAAATTTACCTCGAGTGCAATCCAAGATTTTATGTTAAAAAACATGTTTCATTGCTTTGGAGTGCCAGAAATAATCGTAGGCGACAATGGAACGCAGTTTAAGGCAAATGATTTTAACGCCTTTCTGACAGAGTTGGGAATACAACATGTCTATACAGCTCTATATTCGCCTCAGAGTAATGCCGCTGAGCGTGTAAACCGGTCCTTGTTAGCTGCTGTTCGATCGTACCTCAAACAAGATCAAACTAGGTGGGACCAATATCTCACAAGCATATCCTGCGCGATAAGATCCTCCTTACATCAATCTCTGGGATGTTCCCCTTACAAGGCTCTGTTTGGCATAGACATGATAACTCATGGATCGGACTATCGCCTCCTGAAAGAATTGTCCTTGTTGGAAGAGCCCACGGCTCGTTTGAGTCGATCCGATAATATGGCTTTGCTGTGAAAAGACATCCAAGCTAATATTCGACTGGCTTACGAGAAAAACGTAAAGCAATATAACCTTCGTTCAAGCCCCGTCTCATATAAAGAAGGTCAAGAGGTATTTCGAAGGAATTTTGCACTTAGAAAGTTTTCGTAAAATTTCAACGCCAAATTGGCCCCCCAATTTGTTAAATGTCGCGTTCGGAAAAAGCTAGGCAACTGTTTCTATCAATTAGAAGATTTACAAGGCAAAGAAGTCGGGACATTCCATGCCAAGGATATTCGAAGCTAATTCCTGCTAATCTTCCGTCTGGCGGTGTCAGATTATCCGGTGTGTAATGGCCACTTTAGTTGTATGGAAAATTTATCGCATGCGAGAAGAATGTTCGTGCGCAACAAGTAGTTACCAGCTGAGAGGGTGATTCTTCCGCTGAGTAAATTTCTCTCTTTGGCATGCTCTCAGTAGACGAATTGCAGCCAACTTCACTTTTCTATTCCCTATATAAGAACCCCTTGACACCGGTGTCGGTCTCTTTTGCTGTGATCGTGCCCTAAGTCAGTGGTCTACATTAAACAAATTTTTTTTGAAGTCCACAACGTGCTCACCCCAAGAATTTTTACTGGCTATTGGATTTTCCTTGCCATCCCAAATTTTCCTGGCCTGTATTAAACCGCCCAAGGGAAATGGGAGGGTAAAATCACGCCTATCACGCCCACGTGGCAGTGGAACCGCCTTCAAGAGATTTTGAGAATCTTGGCCGCTCTCTCCCAGGAGTTAAAATTGTTCGAAACACACACAAGAAAAGGTATGTGTCGGTGCCTGAAAGGGTTTAAGCCAATTGCTGACCTCTAAAAACCTCCAAAAATCTAATTTGCATTTCCCTAGTGCGCCTGAAACAAAAATTGGTTGCCACCTGACACCACGCTGTCGCCCTGTTAATTGGGGTTGTTCAAGCCAACCTCCAAATTGTGGCAATACAGTGACGGCCACTACCGGAATCTGTGCTCCCTGCTTGGTTGTATGTGTATGTGCATATGAATGGAAGGAGAGATATATACATACATACATACAAGAGAGCAAGAAGAGAAATACGATCCACGATCTTCTCTCTTTCGCGTAGTCGCCAACTTCGCCGTCATCGATTCTCCTTCATCATTAGTTTCTAGGCATCGTCAGCTTTACCTCGTCGCTGCGGTAGCAGCGTTAGTCTCACTAATGAAGTGTGTGAGAGTGTGAAAATAGCTGAAAATTAGAGAAAAGAGCCAGTTTACCTTACCGCGAGCCCGGCTATGAACAATTTCATTTTTGCTCCTCCTTCGTTCGCGGAACGCAGATTCCGTTATTTTTGTCATGGCCAAGCCGAAGAGAAGTAAACCAGAGTAAAGTGCAATCAAAACAACAAATTCCTCCTTAGTCAAGCGTTAAGCCAACACATAAATAAACACTATCCGAAAGCAAGAAAAATGAAAAGGTGAAAACAAAGTTATTAATTCCCTCCCAAAGTACAGCAACACTACAACAACAACCCGTGGAAGGCCTTCAACGTGGGATATATCACCGTAAGTGCAACAGCTCCCTTTTTCCTTTTTTTTCTTTCGGACTATTTTATTGTGCTGACTCCTTTGACGTGCGAACTTGCCTCTTGAATGTACACCTTGGTACATCTCAAGCTCAGATATGTATATACATACATATACATACATATGTATATGCACCTAACGAAAATGCCGTCAAAGGAGCAAACATAAATTTTTTTGCTGATCATTTCGCCAGAATCAACAAACCAACTTCTTTCTATTAAAATCTACATCCGTATGTCAAATTGTAACCGGGCCTCAGGCCTCGATCAGTGTTTGCTGTTTTGGGTGTTTTTGGTTGTTGCAAGTACCACGTACACCGCTGCCCAAATATTTATATTCATTTATGCAAAAACGCAAAGAAAAACGAGGAAATCTTAATTATTAAGAAAATTTGAATAAGTAATTAATAGTTACCTACAGCTAGCGAATCACCTTTCACACACCCTGAAATATCGTTTTTTTTGTGAATTAACTCGAATTCCTTTAACTAAAGATTATATTAACTTTTGAGTTTGGTCCTTTATCGGGATTGTTGAATATTGCTTTGTGTAGAAAATTAAGTTCATATCTAGCCAAAATATGGTTTTTGTTTGAATTTGTTTTCTGCATTTATCTATGATTTGTATAATGATGCTTATCTTTTGGAAATTAATATATCTTTAAAATGATTTACTAATTACCTAATCCTTTTTCCTTGTGACATGGGGACATAGAGGGGTAGCAATCTCCCATTTGGGGCTCTTCAACTAGAATAACAACATGAAGGGCATTGGTAGGGTAGGGTTTAGACAGCGTGGGTCCACTTACATCTTTGACCGCGCAACAGTGACAATTTCTAGGACCACTAAATTTTTTACAGGTTTTTTTTTTGTTTAGCTTTGGTGTCGGGAAGGACCACTCTTTGGTCCTTCTTTCTTCTTTGTTTCAAGGGCTTCGCTCTTTTTTTTTGTTTGTTAGCTTCCGCAGGGATCCTTTAAATAAAATTATTGTAAATCGGTAGGAGGGCAAGCAAAAACCCCACCCCATCCCGCATGAGCTACGGAACCAGAGGGTCCCACCCGCTATGCACCTACCCACCAACATGGAGAACGGCGGTTTGAATGAAACTCCGCTTGCAAAAAATCCAGACAAGGAAAGAGATTACACGATATTGTTTTCTGTGACAGATATTCCCACTGTCTTCTGGTGCCTGTGTCGATTTCATTGTGCCCAGTAGAAAGTGATTTGGTGTAAGGGGTTCGGGTTCATCAATGCTAACGGGAACATGGGTTAATATTTTCAGCTTCTATAAGCAGACTATTCAGGGTTTCTACTCTACGCCAGTATGCGCTTTACGGATTGTACTGATCGCTCTCAGCAACCTTCTGAGCTTGGTTTGGCTGCAGAGTTGAATTTCCATTGAATGTTCTTAGAGGATAAATTCGGCATTATATATATTCCCAGTCGAATCGCTTACTATCCTTAATTCGTTGTCAACGCTGATAAAGTTAGTGCCCATGTCAAATCTGCTTACACTCGGGATGCCTCTCCTGTTAACGAAATTTCTGATTACTAAAATTGTTGCATTAGTGGATAGGCGTTCTGCTAGTTTCAAATGCATAGCCTTTATGGTTAAGTAAGTGAATAGAGCAACCCAAATTTTTTTATGTCGCCTTCCAACAGTAACAATAATTGGTCAAAAATAGTCAAGACCTGTAAATGTGAAGGGATAATAGTTGGATTTGGTTTGGCATACCGGTTTTTACAGTGTTGGCAAGACTTTTTAATACGATTTACGGTGCGACCCCAATTTATTATTTAAAATTTTCAGTCATCGACAAACTCTCAACGAGCGCGCACATCTTCTCCGTCAGCCTTCGTTCTTAGTTATCTACAAATCGTATCATCGCTTATCTTCACTAACCTTTTTTTTTTTTCTTCGCATTTAATTACTCCCACACGCGCGTGTAGTGACAAATCAAAACCCATTACCATGGAACCTGGGCCTCCCAATCTTGGGGACAATCGCTTCAGTTTACTGAGCGATAGCCCCAAAAAGAAAAAAAAAGAACTTTCCAACCTTTCCAAGTCGACTTTCCAGACCTCCCAGAAGTGATCTCCAATAACCCCAAATTCATAGTAATACAAGCCAAAAATTCTGGAAAAGCACTAGCGGAATACTCCTGCTTTGCCGTCCACAGAGAGCTAAAAACACTGAGCAAAGAAATCATTTCCATATCCAACCTTCGCGATGGAAATCTCCTTATGCTCGTCAAAACGAAAGAAACTGCAGACAAACTCTTAAAGGCAACTCAACTGCCTGGCATTTGCGAAATCGAATGCAAGTTGCACGACAGCCTAAACGTAGTGAAAGGAACCATATACGCCCCTAAACAATATTCCTGACCAGGAAATAATAGACGAGTTAAAGACACAGAACGCGCAAACCATTTTCAAGTTTACCAAACTTATCGATGGCCAACCCAAACCAACCGGCGTTATACTTGTGTCATTTGACCTATACAACCTCCCAAGAAAGCTAGACATATCATGGCACTCAGTAAAGGTGCGTGAATATGTCCCCAACCCAATGCGCTGCAAACAATGCCAACTTCTCGGTCACACGAACAAACACTGCAACAACAACTCAACATGTGTCACATGTGCATTACCCGAACACCCCCCACTCCCCTGCACCAGAACCATGTGCGCCAATTGTGAAGAAGAACACCCTGCCTCCTCTTCCGAATGCAAAAAATACAAAGAGCAAAAAGAAATAATGCGACTAAAAACCAAAAATAAATGCAGCTTGAGAGAAGCAAAAGCTCTTCTTAGGCAAACACAAACGCTCCCACCTACAGCCTCTAGTTACGCATCGACAGCTGCCTCCGCGGTCAAGTCGGAATCATCATCAATCAAAACAAAGACAACGTCGCGCCAAGCAACAAACGCCGAATCGGCGAAAGCCAAGCCCACGCAAAAGAAAAGCGAACCACTTTCTTTGGCACGTCCAACGACAGCCTTATCAACATTCTTCGCAAACAAAACAAAATTATCACCTCCCCCTCCATCGTCTTCTCTAGAAGATATCACAGATAATTTGTATTACTCTACCACAAAAACAAACAATCAAATCGAAACCTCCGCAAATAATAGCTCCTCAACCTCCTCACCCACCATATCAGATGACGAAATGGGCGACCTTGATACCTAATCAAGGCCTCCCATTTGGTTAATCCACTACAGACATATAACATCTACTTTCCTTAAACTCAAATGTCCATTTCTATAGTTCAATGGAACCTTAATGGTTACATTAACAACTATCAAGAACTTCTACTTTTAATGAACACTAAAAACCCAGATGTTATATGTCTCCAGGAAACCCACCTTCAACACAAACACCTAAACATCAAAACACCTAAGTCTTATATAGGCTACTTCAAAAACTTAGAAACCAACAATGTTAGTAAACAAGGAATCGGCTTCCTTGTTAAGCGATCTCTACCTCATACATATAATCAAATTAACTCTCCAATATTGAGCGACAGCCTCTTGATTGACACCAGCCCAAAATTTACAGTTGTTAATTTGTATATACCACCGGCACAAAGCTTCTCTACAGGAAATATTTTATCAATCATAAGTTCTTCAAAAGCCCCTTTGTTGCTCCTTGGGGATATCAACTCATGGAGCCCGCTCTGGGGAGCCCCAGCAGCCAACTCTCGTGGGAAGAAATTCGAAAAGGCAATATCACAAGCCAACTTAATAGTCCTAAACGATGGATCACCAACTCATTTTTCCACTCACCGTACTTTTACACATGTAGACGTTTCGATGGTTTCCCCCCAAATTTCCCACAGATGCAAATGGAATATTTCGTCTGATTTACACAGTAGCGACCACTTTCCCATATCTATCTCCGTAATAACCCAATTAAGCGCAGACAAGATAACCCCTATTCCAAAACAGACTTAGCCAACTGGGAGAAATTCCAATCCCAGGTGTCAAACAACCTCCAATTAGAACAGTCCAGAAATGTGAACCACAAAGTAGCGTTATTAACTCGAGCAATCCGTAAATCCCCTCCATCCCCCAAACAAAGAACATCCCACATAAGAAAACAGTTTACTGGTGGAACAGCGATCTTAGCCTCCTGCGAGATAAAAAACAAAAAACCTGGCAACTGTACAAGCGAAATATGTCCATAGAATCTCTGGTAGCATATAAAAGAGCCAACGCTCAGTTTAAAAGAATGTCGAAACAAGCCAAGAAAGATGCACTTCAAAACTTTACATCCCAAATTACTCCTAAGTCCACCCCACAAAGAATCTGGTCGGACGTGAAAAGCCTCACAGGTATACCCAAGCCACCACTAAAATACCTTATTGACAACCAAACCGTCCTGACCGATCAAAGAAAAATTGCCGAAGCTTTCGGAATACAATGCTCACAATACTCCGAGGACCGAAACTTCTCTAGTGATTATGTTACAAAGAAAAATCTTTCCCTTAACACACACTATGCTCCCGGTCGCCTAAAGCTAGCTGCCAGACATCTGGAAGGTCCGATCAATCCGATTGAGTTAGAAGCTACACTCCACCACGCAAAGGGCAAGACACCAGGTTTCGACCGAATATCTTACCCAATGCTCCGCAACCTCCCTCCCGAAGCCAAGCTAAAAGTTCTGGATATCTACAACGAAATCCTATCAAACGGAATACATACCCATACATACCCACACATACCCACATACCCATACATACCCACACACCTGGAATACAGCCATAGTCATACCTATCCCTAAGCCAGACAAACCGGCAAATTAAACTGAAAGCTTCCGTCCAAAATCATTGATATCATGCGTAAGCAAGACCTTTGAAAAAATAATCGCTAGTCGACTAATGTGGTTTCTAAACAGGAACAAACTGATCTCCCAAAACCAAGTTGCCTTTAAACAAAAACACAGCACAATTGATGCTCTTCTGCAAATACAAGGATACGCGTCTGATGCTCTCTCGACCAGGAACCATGTCACTATACTGGGTACTGACTTCGAAAAAACCGTTTGACCGCGTGGGAATACACTCAGTCCTTGAACAACTTGAGCTTTGGGGGATCGGTCCAAAGGTCTTTCATGTCGTGAAAGCCTTCATGAACCAGCGCCTTTTCCGGGTTCGAGTAAACAGCATCTATTCCAATTATTTCAAGCTTTACAATGGCATCCCACAAGGCTCCCTATTATCAGTAGTTTTATTCACAATTGCATTTGAAAAACTCAACACCACAATACTTTCCCACAAACACATTAATCTTTCAATTTATGCAGACGACGCCATCATATACACAAAACTAAAAGACCCTCTCAAAATACAAGCATTACTGTCGAAAATATTAATAGACATCCAAAAATGGGGAGTCCTGTCGGGTGCCACATTTTCAATAGAAAAGTGTAAAATATTACACATATGCAACAAACACATATGCAACATGCCTGATATAAGTCTCGACAATAAAACAATCTCATATGTAGATAATTTAAAAATTCTTGGCATTACATTTGACAAAGAATTAAACTTCAAAACTCAATGTGAAAATCTTAGAAAAAAACTAAATAATAGGCTTAATATAATTAAGTTCATCTCATCCAAATTCTCCCACATACACACAAATACTCTAATAAACATTACTCGGGCTCTGATATTATCGAAACTGGACTACGGGCTCCCTATCTACGGATGGAGCGCCAAAACACACATTAAAAAAATGCAGCCTCCTTACCACGCAGCAGTTCGTCGTTGCCTTAACGCGTTTCCCACATCGCCCATCAAATGCATCTTAGCCGAGTCCGGACTCCCGTCCGTTCCAGAACGACTAGCTGAAGCCACCTACAAACTGATCCCAAAACTACAACACACACCAAACGGACTTCTTCGCAAACACTACATCAGTGCCATCAAAGCCAAAAGGTCTTATAGAGTTAAGTCTACAATCCGAAGAGTCGCAGAAATTAAGGAAATTAACTCCACCAACATTCCACCTTTATCCAAGGTCAGCTGCTACCCGCCCTGGCATCTCCACAGCTCCTATACCAACCCTCGATTGCACGAGCATAAAAAAGGAAATACAAGTCAAACTGTTTCTAGAAGAGAGTCAAAAATACGAAAACTGGAGATGGCTTTTTACCGATGGTTCCTTACGTAATGGCAGGGCAGCCTTTGCGGCCGAGAACTACAACAAAACTATCGTGTCCTGCGGAATATTAACAGAATGTGCATCGGTGTTTGACGCTGAAGCGCATGCAATTTTAAATGCTTGCAAAACCGCACTATCATCCGGAGATCGCCATGTAGTCTGTACGGACAGCCTGTCTACCATCGAAGCTGTAAAAAACCTAAACGCTGGAAGCGAAACCATAGCGCAAACTCGAAACCTCATAATAAAAAGTAGAGGAAAGATTGTTCTTTCTGGACCCCCAGTCACATGGGCATCACAGGAAATGAGAACGCCGACCAGGCAGCCCGATATGCTCTCTCGGCACCCCTTGTTACGATTGCACCGCTGAACGACGCATCCCTGAAGCGCAAAATTCACGAACATCTACTTGCACGAAAAATGGAAGACTGGTCCACCTTCAACCACCGGTACCGGAACTTTAATCTTAACTGTACAGGCGTAAAGATACCATCAAACATATCCAAACCCAAATGGTCAGCTTACATTAGACTCCGCATAGGGCACACAGCTATGACACATGAGCACCTACTCAAAAGATCCACAGCTCCAACTTGCAGATGCGGAGCAGTCATCACAACCGACCACATTCTCACAGACTGTCAAAACTACAATGATATCAGAGCTCGAATATTTTTAGGCACATCCCCTTCCGATTGCTTAATATTACCCACAACTCAAAACATTAATAGAATTTATACTTTCCTTAAACATTGTAAAATATTAGACAACATATAAACACATTATAGAGTCGAAGGTCCAGTTACTAGTACTCAAACCTCTTAGATTTAATATTGAATATTATATCTAAATTTGTAAAATAAATAAAAAATATTTAAAATTTTCGACGAATCTCGTTCACAATCCACTCATTGTTTTGGTGATGATTAATGTTGTGAAAGTGTTTGATTATCAGATGGGTCAATATGTGTTTCTTTGGCAGTATTATAGCCTGGCGAGCTCTTTGCGGTAAGATTGACGCGTAATCGAGTCTGCCATGAACATCCATTACTCCAACTTTACTTAGCTTAGGTGACAATGAATATATAGCGCTGATTTTGGGAATTGTGTTTCCATTTTACAATATATTGATCCCCTCTTGTGAGCTCAGCAATTCGCAACTCTTTGCATGTGAGCTCTCCTGATGCTTTGACTTTCTTTGCATTGCGTACGTTTTGTATAAATCTGAGCATCCAGGCAACAGTCCGCTTTAATCGGTGATAGTTCAAAAATCGTTCGATTTCTATCAGTGTTTAGTGCCTGCTTTTATTATAGTACAGGACTTCCGTTTCTCAGTAGAATCTTCTTGTAGAGAAAAAAATTCTCCTTTATCTGCAACATTTAAATGAGTCGGAACCCAGCGCCAATCATCTTCTTTTGTAGTTTCAAGATTCTCAGTTATCCGATTAGCTTCGAACTGTTTATACTGTCGCTGGTCTGAATGGATTCATGCAAGGATTGTTCGTGAATCTGACCACAATATAGTTCTGTCTGCTAAGACTTCGTGGTTTTCTAATATCAAGTTCTTCAATCGCGTTCCCAAAACAGAAGCTTTTAGTTCAAGTCTAGGCAATGGCCTTGTTCAGCTGCATACATCATACATCAAAAATCATACATCAAACATCATCAATCAAAAAAAATTTGATTGACTTCTGCTGAACGCTTTTGATGGAGTTTTTTTTGAAAAACATAGAATGCGTAAAAAATATTGTTTAATTTAAATAACAACTACGATTTTGTCTGGTTTTGATTTCGGATGGAGAGCACAACAAGTAAGTACATTTTACGAAATCGCACCAATAACACCTGGTATACCCCTAGAGTTCTGCTGAAATATAGCAGCAGTAGAGATTAGCTGTGCGATGGTTGGCCGTTTGATGTAGGTCGATGCTAGACCGGCCAGAATGTATACAATATACTCAAATATTTGGTGTCCAGAACTTTTCGGAATATTAAAGCGGTCACCCACAGACAAGAACGACTCTTGATTTGCCAGCAACCATATCGTAAACATGAGTTTCTTTTCCAAAGCAAAATGCGAAATTGGCTCATTGAGGGACACCTCTTTTAATGAGACCACGCGAAGAAGACTCTACAAATGTAAACAGTAATAAACAAAGGATTTATTTTAAATGTAGTTTCCTATGATTACCTTAAAAGTAGCGCGGGATATTCTGACATGTTCCTTAAATTGGTCCGATCTATAATTTTTTATTGAACGTTCAAAGTACCATTGGGTCCGTGTTCGCGACATCTTGTGTTTGAATAGGCGCTTCTCCAAACTTTCCTCCTCTGCCATTGCCAAGACAGATTCCAAAGTTATTTACGTGATTTTCTCCGAAACCACACCGTCCTCCAATTCCGTTAATATAATCAAACTCCTCTGCTCGCTCATTTTGCTTTTCTCTTTGTTTTATTTTCTTTAGTTATTATTGACAGTTAAGTACTATCGATAACAAATCAGACTAGTCCATCATAAAATTTTTGTGATTGAGACTCATCCGAACAGAAATCGAACTAGATTCATCAGTTATTTGTCATCGATTTATGCTGCTGAACAAGGCCAATGATAACAATTTAAGTGGCGCACATCTAGTCTTGCCTGCAACAAATGCCACTTCAATGTTATCTCCGATGCTGATCCGCCAGAATGCCGCTGCTGCAAAGGCCTGCTCACTAGCACTGACAAAAACATTGAGCTCTATTTTAGCGTTTTGACCCAAAATGTTTAGTGAGTAACAGCGATCTATTTTAAACTGTTTCACTTTCATAAGTTCTTGAATATTGTTGCAGTTTTGTAGTGGGAAAAAAAGGCGTTAGGAATAAATAGGTAGATAATCGATAGGCAAAGCGTAGGTAGCGTCCAAATTACCACAAGGTGGCAACGTCATGATGACTGGGGAACAGTGCCGCCTCGGGGGAAAGCCGTTAGGCTTGAAACCGATTCGCTCTTTCCTCTCACCCAGATAACATTGGAGTGCGCTGAGAACGGTCAATGACCCGATCAGCGACGACATTGATGGAGGTCAGGGACAGGGACAATTTGGGAAGCGGAATAAGGGAATAAAGGGAGTCACCGGACGTTGACAAGGGCACAGACAGAGCAAGTCATTGGTGTGGACCGGCGTTCAACAAAAAGCTACGTCCGTAAAAATCTCATCTTCCGTGAAGACATTTCCTCACAGGAAATTGAAAGTGTTGTGCGCAGGAAAAAAAATTAAAGACAAAATATATATATAAAAAGAACAAAAACGTGAGTGGAATAGCAAAAATATGTGATATTTAGTAGCCGCATATTTCGGCTAACGAAAGGTTTTTTTGTCCCGTAGCGTGGTCGTGGGAGCAAAAGATCCGGCCACGGTTTTACTTTGTGCCGGAGGGTATCGAATCCCGGCAGCATCTGGGCTCAGCGGATCTACCCCAAGGAAGAGGGAAAGAAAACACTGGGCGTCGAATCAAGCCTGGCCATAAATGGGATTTGGCGGATTGCACCTATGAATTGAAGCATCTCAGAAGCAGCAAGAAAGCAGAGCGGGAAAGGCAGAACAGAAATACGTGAGTGTGTTCCGAAGCGAGTCGACCCAGGCGAGAAATTCCGGGTTGATTCGACGAAGGGCAACAAAAATTTTAACACCACAAGCCTCTGGCCAGCGAGCGAGGAAAACTTGCAAACACTTATTTATATGTAATTTTTATTGAACAAAAGCTCACGCACATACACATATATAAATAGCAAAAAGATAAACACTTACACTTACTTAGAAAAAATATATATATATAGTAACAAAGGGGAATACATATCTATATAGGTGACGGCCGACTGAAATTTTCGATTATACAAAAAAGGGAGGGGGACGTAGTTCCGAATTAGTGTTAATTTTGGGTTAAAATTAAAATATAAAAATAATATAATTTTCTTTCGGCCTTCCGCCCAAGCAACCCCATCCGACCTTTGCAAGTGTGTGACTCCCCATATGAGCCGGCAGTACATGTAAAGTAAAATCAGGAAAATATTCAGTTTTAAAACAAACGTGTGTGCGGCTGAGCCTACTTTTTACTTACTAAGAGAGCTCTTGAGGTAGGTTAAGGTAGATTTAAGACACTTTGCACCTATTTAATCGTCCTATTTATCCTTTCCTGTCCTTGCGTGTTGTCGAGCCTATAAGGCGAGAGTCGGCACCGGTTAAAAGGGGGTTTATTCAAAAAAAAAAAGGGGAAAAAAACAATAGTCGTAAGTCGTGTATAATAAAATGCACTAGGTTTAGCTACAAAATGTTCATTTGTAATAATAGTTTTTTCGTTTGTATGCGTTTAGAACAAATGATGTGCTAAGATTTTTTTTTGGGCGGGGAAGGAAGGTTAAGGTAGCCGCCGTGGACTGATCTGATCCCGATCGGAAGAGCCAGCATCATGGGCAGCTGGAGGATAGGTTCGCTGCAGGTAGGGTGGGAGCGCCAGGGTTCCGGTGTGGAACTCTACTCTGGAATTTTAGGGATTAGGGCTTTGTTTTTGTGTACTTCCTGTTAGTGGTGTGCGGAAATAGGTGTTTGTGTTAATGTAGGAGTGTTGTCTAACGAAGTAATTGTGCGGACTACAGGGCTTAGGGATGGGACCACCCCTGTGATCCTTTGAGCCAGCCGGCGTAGCCCCTAGGGAAGAATGTAGTTCCGTAACAATATATTGCTTAAATTGTTTGTACAATGATTCTGGGATCAAATCATTCCAGTTTTTGCCAATACGCCATAACTTCTGGATGAAGATTTTGCCATAAATTAAAAGATCCGCCAGCATTCCCAATGGATCGTAAACTGACATGACTAGGCTCAACAGTTGGCGTGTTGTTGACACTTAAAACCATTTACAATTTCTGGATCGACTCGGTTTATTTTCAAGTCAAAGACAAATACATCTTGATGATTTTCCCAGAACATTCCTAAATGTTGTCAATTGTTTTGCCGTCCATCTTAACAGGAATACTAGTTTGTGCATTTTCTTTGCTTTTCGCATTGTTCAGGCTGTCTTGGACTTTCTTTGAGTTGGACATAAAACCTCTCAAATCAAAATTTGCTTTGTTGTGTATTGCCTTAACTTCATCACTAACTTCGAATGCCTCCTTTTCTGATGAGAAACTTGCCACATAATCAATATCATTACCTGCATTCGATAGATTTCAACCTCTTCACTTGAATTGCTCTTCTTCCATAGAAATCTTAAAGAATCTTGATCTGATTTTCTGACTCTGACCTGCAAAAACATCTCCTTAATGTCTGCGCATACGGCAATTTTTCCATGACGAAATGGACATAAGGGATTTTCATCTGGTCCAAGTCTCATCTTCTTTGGTTTATTTATGTTGTATACCCCAAAAGGTGGCAGATACCAAGTGCGAGGGCTGAATGTACTTGCTTCTGCAGTTGACAACTTTACGGCATATCCCTTTTCAATAAGATTCGTTACAGCCTTTTCTATTCTTCTTCCTGATCAGTTCCATTTATCTTTTTAATGATTGTCTGTAGTCGCTTCAGTGCCATTTGATTTGATTTCGGGTAGGCGAACATCATCTTCAGACCATAAAAGAGCTGTTTCAAATGCACCATATAATAGTCGATTCCTTCAGCATTTTTCTTACTCTGGCTATGACATTCGATGCCGAAAGCTTTATAGGGACTTTAACACCAAAATTTTCTGTGCTAAAATATTCCTCAATGTGATTATGCATTTCGTTTTAAATGCAGTCGGGCTTGGCATATGTATATCGTACTGCAGATGCTGGTAAAGGTTCTTTCAATTGGCGTGCTTGAGTTGAGCCATATATTAATGATGAGCTTCATTTAAAAATACGCTGCGAATGGTTTTGGTGAGATGGCAATTATCAATTCCAATTAGCATCATTGGCTTAGCCTCACCATATCCTTTGATCGGTAGATTTTTTAATTGCTTGCTTGAACTTATTTTGTATGATTAACAATTCAGTAAATTGACAAGCTTCAACTTTTTCCCGGTCCACACCTAAGCTTTTAGCCAACTCTTCGCTGAACAATGTTTCTAAAGATCCTTCATCTAAAAAGGCGAAGGTTTGAATAATCGAATTATTTGGGCCAGTGACCTCAACTGGCAGGACTTTAAGCAATAATTTCGTTAGCTGTTACAGTGTGTATATTTTCTGCGCTTGTATTTGGCATCTCTGAATCATATGTAGCTGTAGTTGTCTGATCCAAACTGAGTGACGTTAGTGCTGCTGGCACTTTTTCCCTGATGCAGAGAACGGTTATTATTTGATTTACAACCCTTTAAATTACATTCACGCTTACTCTTGCAATTATTTAAGCAATGGCCAAAGCGCAGGCAGCCATGACACAATTTTAGTCTCTTTACGGTCGACCATCTCTCATTGACACTGGCATTCATAAATGCTTTACATTCTTCAAACATATGTGCACCCTGACAAGCATCTGCACTGAGAGAAAAATCGAGCATTTTCGTACTTAAATCAAGAATTTTCAGTCTTAAAAGTTCAATAAGCCAGGAAATTCTTGATTCGTTTTTTTTAAATCCCAAAATTCTTAATTTTAAGAACGTTTAGGATATGTTAAGGATTTTTTCAAGAACTTGTAAGGCTCAAAATAAGCATGATCGAGATTAAATGAAGTACTTAAGGTTCTTAGTTTAAGAACGAATTATGCTTGGATTAAGAACTTTGATATTAAAATAAGAACGAATCATACTTAATTTAATCAAATCAATCCCGATTTATCCTTAAATCAATCCCGATTTACTCTCAAATATATCTCAATTTGTTCTTGAATTAAGAATTTCATACTTAAAACAAGAATTTTCTGGCTTATTTTAGTTTTGGAACGTACTTGATTCAAGAACGAAAAATTCTTGATTCAATCCCGATATGGTTTAATACCTAACCCAATTGTGATTAAAAAAAGACAAAAGCAGCTCAGTCTAAAGTAATTTTTTATTATTGTACTTTTTTTAGTAAAATAGGAACTTCAGAGTCGTTACAAATAATATTTGTGGCTTTTTCGATTCAACAACAACATCTTTCCTTTGTATGAGTCTTCCAACAAGCTGAGCAAGCTTTTATTAAGCACTTGCTTTCCGCTGTACGTTTGTAAAGCAGACCGTTGGGAAGTACTCTGCTGCGATGAAGATAGTTGCGATGAGCAGTCCAGCCATGAGTCCACTTTAGATGGAACCGAAATTGTATCGTGGCCATTTCCGATCTAACAAAGTATAATTTTAGATTTAGTTGAATATTTTGAATAATTATTGAAAAAAAAATTAATTATTTTTAAAATATTACCTTCAATTTTCTCCACTCGAATAATTTTTCGCGGAACTCAGCTCGAGGTCCCAGAGTTGGAATAGCTTCTTTGATATCTTCAGCGGTCATGTACTGTAAACGGTTAAAGGTGAGCTCGGCAGCTGGCAAAAATTAATGAGCAACAAATGTAAACAAAATGTAAGCAACAAATTAGTATTAAATATGTGAAAGTGTATAGCTTAAACTTTCATTTTTGATACTTCTTCTTGAAATTAAAAAATATCATCTCCAAATGATAAAAATGGTACTTATTAATGAAAAAAGAAGATCGGTCAAACCCGACTGTAATATACTCTGTAGCTGCGAAAGTGAATATTTAATATAATTTAAGATTAAGATTCCTTAAACTTTGAACTCCTAGCTATAGCTCGCAAATAACTGTTAACACATTTTTCAATGCGATTAGCCTCAGAACAAAACAGAAACAAACGCAGCACAAACTGTTTCTCACTGAGCGAAACACTTTTTCTCTCGCCTCCATTGTTTTCTGTTACGTGTTTTCGGTTGAGCAAAACAATTGAGTCGGTTTGCCGACAACCAGTGACAGAAACACTTTTGAGCGAGTGCTCATCAAACAACTGTTTTCAAATGACCAGAACACAAAAAGTGTCTGTGAAAAGTGTTTTTGTTTTGTGCGTTTAGTAGGCTGTATGTATGTATGTGTGTGTATGTACACGGGAGCAACACACAACCACTCATACATACGGAAAAAACACTTTGGAAGTTTGCTCTCGGCAAAACGGTCAGTAAAAGACACGAGAAAAACAGAAACGAAAAAGTGTGTCTTTGCTCTGGGCAAAATAGATTTGAGCAAAAACAGAACTGAAGGTGTCTTTCGCTCCCTCTTTTCGTTGTGTCCGTAACCAAACTGTTTTTTGCCGACACTAGGAAAGTGTTGAGAGTTACTTGCGAGCTCTGCTCCTAGCTCTTACCATGTCTGAGATCTGTTTGCTCTTACGGACGGACCTTATAGATTAGGTAGTTGATGCTGATCAAAAATCTGGCTGTTACACACACTTGAACATTATAAGGGTTGCTTTTTGTCAGAACATGTGTTGCAAGCGACAAAAGAGAGCAAATCGCGGATAGCGCGAGAGAGCAAGTGCGCGCCTCTAGAGCGAGACAGAAAATGCGCGGTACACTTGCCCTTGTACTTGCTACCAGATTTTTATTTGCAAAAAGTTAGGTTATTTCACAATGCAGAACTATTTTAAGTTAATACTGCACTGCATCTAACTTAATTAAAATTCACTGACAGAGAGACAGGCCCACATCAACGTGCATGTACACTCTACACAAATACATGCATAGATACATGACGCCGTCAAAGAAAAGGGTACACACATGCACACATACACACACATTAAGTCGAATTTCACAATTCTTTGTTATTATAAACTGATTTATGTCAAACTTAATTTGAATTATAATTTACGCTTACCTTGCAGATAAGGCAACACTTCGGGAAGATTTATTTCATGAAGAAAATTTGTGAATTCCTTGTCTTCACTGCTATTCCCGGCTTGCACATTTATATTAATTGTTTCTGAGTTGCTTTCACAACTTTCAATGTTTTTAACTTCGTCACCGAACATTTTTAACAGTTCTGCAATGCCAGCTCAATAAAATACTCTAATTTCCAAGAATTAACACTTTCACTGTGAATTTACGTCTTACCGCTGCAAGTTACCGCACACAAATGATCGCTGCCAACGAATGCAAAGCAACGACGTCGCATACACATACACACATGCGCCACCGCGTCGCCTCCACTGATTCTGTACAAGCGACACGCACTGACAAGCCCTCGGTCTATTTTTCGTTCTTATTTGTGCAAGCTCAGAACGACTCTTACTAAAAGTAAGAGCTTGTTTTTTTATTAAGAACAAAATGATCTTAGTTTAATCCTTTTTTTTCTTGAATCAAGAATTTTATTTATATTTTTTAATTTTTAACGTTCAATTTTGCATTTAAGAACGATTTGTACTTAAAGTAAAGAGCGATTCGCTCTTACAAAATTCTAGACAGAAACAGGATAAATTCAAGAGCGTTTTTTTTTAAGAGCGAATCGTAATTTTTTTTTTGAGTGTGATAGTTGGTTTGTCTCCACCATCATTTGTCTTTGTTGCATCACAACCATTTGGGTGGCACTGTTCTTATGTTGCTGGCTTGATGTAGTTGATAGAACTGCTCGAGCTATATTATTCGCTACGTTCTCTATCTAGTCCGTAAAATGTCTTATATCAGGATATAAGACAGCCAACGCTGACCACTCCATACGATTTCTCATCGGAATCTTACTTACGAGATCGTTCAACAACACCGGATTCTCTAAATGCTGCGTTGCATTTGCTGGCTCAAGAAATATTACAAAGTTAGAAACCTTTGTTGCATCTCCAGTAATTGCGTCACGCCTCCATGTAACGCCTGGTCTGTGCGCCCATTTTAGTGCTAAAGACAGCTCTATACGTGCAACTCTATATGTGTTAGCACCACCCATTGGGGTGCTGAAGCTATCATTACTGCCTCGAGCAGCTCCAAAAATGTCAGGTTCATTCGCACCACGCAGTGTGGTACTGAAGCCATCATTGCCGCCTCGAGCAGCTCCAGAAATCGATGTGCCGTCCAGCCGTGCGGACCAGTATCTGTTCGCACCAATCAGTGTGGTGCTGCAGTCATCATTGCCGCCTTGGGCAACACTACAAGTCGAAGCGCCGATAAACCGTGAAGCGCCACATCTATTCGAAACACCCATTGTGGTGCTGCAGCAACTATTGCCGCCTCGAGCAGCTCCAAAAGTCGCTTCGCCGCCAATCCATGCAGTGCAACACCATAATTCGAAGCGCAGCTAGTCCTTGCAACTCCATGTTTATTTGCTTCATCCTTTCTATGTACAAGGGCATCCACTTTTTGCTTATACTCAGAAATTTATGCCTTTATTCTTGAAAATTAAGGCAGTGTAGAGCAGTCAAGCAGTCATTTTTTGGCTCAATTATGGTTGTACCGCCACAGTTGCTATCCGAATCCATTTCATCAGTTTCGTCCCCACTGGTGTCTCCTGATCTCTCTGCCGAAGCCTGATCCGCTGCTACTTTTTCTTCTTGTTCTTCTTTTTTTCCTTGTTCGCGTCTCCATTCTCAGTTCTCTATAATTGCAAATGAGACAGCCAAATATATGCACCGAAGTATTTCACAGTTTTATGCAATGTGCTGAGCTTGGCCTGTGAGCATTTTCTTGTAAATAATAGAACTGTTGTTTTGCCGCTAGACAAATAAAACAGGATGATTTTTGCATAGTTCAAATCCTTTTGTGTATTTATTTAACTGTCGTTTAACTGCAGGTTTGTTTATTAATTAATATTCTGCTCACAATCGTTCAAGTGATCTCTTTTTCGTATCTTTGGTGAAATACAATTCCCATCTATTTCAGTCTGCCAACTTGCTTTTGATTAATTATCGATCACTAACTTAGGAATGGCCAGCTAATATCGGGTCAGGGCTGCTAATCAAAAGGATCCTTGATTCAACATAGAATTTGTGAAAAAGAGAGGCAGCTGTAAACAAATAACATACACTGCAAGTCATGCACACTAAGCTCACTAATATGTACACCCGTCTTAAACAGGCTGTATTTTTGCCAAATAAACTAACTAAAGTGCGAGAAAAATCACATTATTAGATCAAATGTTTGGCTGTATGCTCAAATAACTAAATTATTAATTCAAAAGCGGCGATAGCTTAAAAGGGATGATTTATCTTCAAGAAAATGCCATAAATCGAGAATAGTCCGACTTTAAAGGCCACTTTAAGACTTTCCGCTATACTTTAATAGCCCTTTTCCTTTTTTAAAGCCGCATTGATAAGTGCTCTGACGCTTCTAGCTCATAAATCCAGATATTTATGCCTAGTGTGACCTCCGATGTTCCACTATGCTTCGTTCCAATATGACGCTATTTTAAAGGAAACGACAAATAGAGTAACTGAACATGTTCGTGTTTCATACTCCACTGTTCTAAATCGACGCTACTTTGAGTCATTAACCATTGGTATTTCATATTACTTTTGGTCACACTAGTTGAGATTACTTATAAAGACATTCTTAGGTAATTATGGGAATTGTTCTAAATTGGGACGTACAATTTTAATTTAATTAGTTCTGTATCACGTTAGCTCCAAATCAAAATGCAAGGACTTGGTTTGCAAAGCCTTAAGAAAAATCCGGCGGTAAGTAAAGGTCTATCCAATTGAATTTCAGTGTTACATAATCATTGACTTCAATAGCTGATCCCCTTATACGTTTGCGTCGCGGCCGGAGCTGTCGGTGCTGTTTATTACATGGCTCGTCTTGCCACACGAAATCCTGACGTTACATGGAATCGCTCAGCTAATCCTGAGCCATGGCAAGAATACAAAGACAAGCAATATAAGGTAAATTTAGAGGTGTACTTTGGGGGCGTACTTTTCATGATATTCTTCTGCAGTAATTGGCCAAATTTTTTACTTATGGCAAACCACGGGCCATGATAATGTTCCTGATAGTGTTCCTTAAGTAACAATATCCCACAGGAATTTGCATGGTCAGAAACTAGAATCTATTGTAGACTGTTTGTTAAATCTATATTTATACCCTTGCAGAGGGTATATTGAAATTGTCCAGATGTTTGTAACGCATAGAAGGAAGCATTTCCGACCACATAAAGTATATATATTCTTGATCAGAATGATGAGCTGAGTCGATATAGCCATGTCCGTCTGTTTCTATGCTATCTTCTCCGTCAGTTTTAAAGCTATCGCGACCAAACTTTGACCGAAGTCTTCTGGTACAAATACGCTGCACATTTGTCGGAACCGGCCGGATCGGATGCCCATAACATATAGCTGCCATAGGAACGATCAGTTGAAAACCTAGTTCTAGTGAGAAAAACTTTTTTGTTTATTATGCAATCGTCTCCAAACTCCGTACTACTAGTTTTTAATGCTTCTCCATTACTCTGCCAAATTTGGTCGAAATCGGACATCTATGTATATGGTATAGCTGTCATACAAAAGTAGAGTCAGAAAACTAGTCTTATTGGGAAAAACTTGTTATCAGTGGACATGTCATTCAAATTAGTTAATAAATGTGCTGCAAGGGTATACAAACTTCGTCCGAGCCCAAGTTAACTTTCCTCTATTTTTATACTCTGTACCGTAGGTACACACAGTATTATAAGTTTGTGCAAAAGTATGTAAGGAAGGAATCATCTCCGACCCTATAAAGTATATATATTCTTGATCAGCATCAACAGCCGAGTCATGTCCGTCCATCTGTCTGTCCTTATGAACGCACAGATCTCAGAGATGGTAAGAGATAGAGGTTTGACATGTATGGGACATATGCTTCTTATGTCTGCAGGCAGTGTAACGGGTTACCAATATAATTGATTCAGGCTAGATGTCGAGTAGGCAAGCAAGAGCGCACGCTTTTGATCCCCGGCTGCGGCTCGTCGGCTATGGGTGGTATTCCTTTGTTTCTCTTGCCTGACCTTGAGGCCTATTAACGTTTTCTTCCTTTTATGTAAACGTGCGAATTGAGGACAAGCCAAAATGTATGTTCCTATCAACCGGACTAGAGACACATACACAACGACAGAGAAGGGTTTAGGTTTTGCTCACACACACTAACATATTACACCAAGACACTGATGATTGGGATCCTCAGATCTTCTCGAGGCCCATTTCGCCCTCCCTTCCATGGCTGTCCTATGCCAAATCTTAGTATTTATCTTCTGGACAGCCCCTCTAAGTTGCTTGCTCACGGGGGTGGCATGGTTAGCGGAAGTCAAGACGGGTTATTTAGTTCATTATAAAAGTTTTATTAAAATCTAAAATTTCCATTTGTAAGGCAAAGCATTAAAAAAAAATTGATTTGACAAGAAGAAATTCAATAAAATCCAGTTAAAATCGCAATAAATTGTAAACAAATAGACATTCGCTTTAAAAATTATCCTAGCTTAAAATAAACCCATGCAAAAACTATAGTATTTAACTTTGGGGGAAATCAAATCAATAATAAAAAAAAATCGGGAATTCATTTGACTCAAGCACTTAAATATTGTTTAAAAATCCTTTCTTTGGCTATGCATTAATTTTACCATGGCATTTTACACTTGAGTGAGACAAACTTCGCTCAGACAAACTTGAGTGACTTTGAGTAACTCAAACCACAAAAAAAATTTAGCGAAGAAGACTTTACAATGGGATGGGTGTTTTTCAATTTCTTTTTCGAGTATATAGTTGATAGATGTTTTCACTCACTCTTATTTGCTGCAGTCCATCGAAGAAAGCGCTCTCTTGTTGGTGATGCTGTTTGGGAATGAACAAAATGACACTTGGCTTTGGAGTTGAAAAGCCAGCACAAAAAAAAACCACTCAAAAAAAAAATATTCTCCCACACTTTTTGCCACCTTCTGTTTGACTTAACCTCTCCCGTAATTCTTGGAGACTTTCTCAATTTTTCACTGCCATGGTGGCCATGATTGCATAATCAAAAAAAAATCAAATAAAATAGATTTCTTCCCCTTGTTTTAAGCCCCTTAACTAAGCATTATTATCCCCATTCGCTTGTAAGGGATGAAAGCGAATCTTCTTTCGTCTATCCGGGAATCACCAGGTCGATCAACCCTAACCCACTTTGTTTGGCACTTCACCGGCTGGTGATCCTTCTTGACTCTTCTTTCGCGTCCAGGAGGATGCTGGGCTACCGATCCTAATTTGCTCATCCACTTGGATATCAAAACGCAAATTGCAGCCGCCCGCCCGACAACGATGTTGCTGCACACGCCTTAAAATTCGCACTGGAGAGCTTAGCTCGCCTAGCTTGGACTTCGCCCTTTGAGCTCTCTCCGCCAAACCTTTTGGAGAGATGTGCTTCCAAATCACTCAAAAGCCAAAGCAAGATAAGAATTGGAGTGGATTTTGTTGAGTGGTTGCCGGCTGCAGAGATTAGGATCCAAGCTGAAGCCGTCTGGTCAAAGCATTTGAGATCCGTCTGGCCGAGAAATTCACTCCAGATTAAGAGCCAAACCTGGAAGCAACCACGCCAGGTTTGTAAGGAACGGCTCAATGTGTTTTTCCCCAAAAAAAATCCCTCACAACAAACCCACTTACCCTGTCTTTGGGCAGGCTCTTGATAACAACCAAAAATTCAATTTAATTGCATTAATAATGCTGATGCGCCTTCAGTCCACTTTGAATCTTTAAATTTCACTCGCGCTTGAGTTTTCTTTATTATTTTTTTTTTTGCACTTCTCAATTTTCAAAGACGGTTAAAAAAATACGTCAGATGGGTTCAGCAGCCAAAAAAAGAAAGAGACCTTTGCTTTCCTATACCACAATTAGGAAGACTTTTACAGAGGCTGCCATGACACTCGCCATTTGCAAAGGTGAAATTTAGCCCTGTTTAATAGTTTCTCTCAAAAACTTTCGCCACCCGCTCGCTCAATGAAGTTAAATAACACTAGTCAGCGCTTGGGCGCGCAAATTTAAAAAATTTACGATATTCGCTGGCACAAGCTCTTTACAGCAGATCAAGTTTATTTTCAATTTTGGCCACAACCCCTCCCGCCCCCACAAATTAGAAAAAACGTCATATCTCCCACAGTTTTGAAGATAGATGGCTTGTTCCTTCTGGACATATTTAGTTATTAGGATAATTTATCGATCCGCCAAAGATATGAAGAAGATCGGGTGAACGGTTTTCGAGTTAAGATCAAAAGACAAATTTTCTTGGTACAGAGTATGTTATAGTCGGGCTTTACCGACTTTCTTTCTTGTTATACTCTGTACGGAAGGTACATAGAGTATTATAAGTTTGTGCAAAAGTATGTAACATCCAGAAGTAAGCATCTCCGACCCCATAAAGTATATATATTCTTGATCAGCATCAACAGCCGAGTCGATATAGCCATGTTCGTCTGTCCGTCCGTCCGTCTGTCCGTATGAACGCACAGATCTCAGAGATGGTAAGAGATAGAGGTTTGACATGTATGGGACATATGCTTCTTATGTCTGCAGGCAGATCAAGTTTATTTTCAATTTTGGCCACGCCCCCTCCCGCCCCCGCAATTTAGAAAAAACGTCATATCTCCCACAGTTTTGAAGATAGATGGCTTGTTTCTTCTGGGTATATTTAGTTATTAGGATAACTTATCGATCCGCCAAAGAAATGAAGAAGATCGGATGAACGGTTTTCGAGTTATGATCAAAAGACTAATTTTCTTGGAACAGAGTATGTTATAGTCGGGCTTGACCGACTTTCTTTCTTGTTTTATGTTAGTTTCTTGCTGTACACAGAGTATATTAAGTTTGTAAAAAAGTATGTAACAGCCAGAAGGAAGCGTCCCCATAAAGTTTGTATATTCTAGATCAGCATCAACAGCCGAGTCGAGGCCATGCCCGCCTGTCTGTCCGTATAAACACACAGATCTCAGAGATGGTAAGAGATAGAGGAGACTTGTATGACACAAAAACTTCTTATATTTGTAGGCGGATCAAGTTTTTTAGAGCGAAGCTCTTTTACGGACGGTCGCCGGGGGGGTAAATCCAGAAAACGATTGTCTTTGCGACAGATTTTTTGGCTACGCTTTTGACTTTGCAAAGTCAGCAGCGTTTGTGTGTGAGCTCACTCAGTGCGTGCGTGTATATGTGTATGTATGCAACTTTCATGTATGCAGCAAATTATAGGCGCTCTCTCATTTTCTCCCGCACTGGCACTCTCTGCTGCCGACGCTTTCGTTGGGCTAAGGGTGCTCAAGAACATTTTTTTTGAAAACGAATCATGTTTATTTATTGGTATTATATAAGTCTTCATTTACATTTCGTTTGAGATCATTATTTGAAAACATATTTTGAACTTCAACAATCCTCGGCATTATTGCCACGTCTAGAATGGCGGCTTTGTATATATTTGGTGAAGTTGCACAATTGTGCTCTGGGGGGGGCTTCAGCACCCATAGCCCCCCATTCAGAAAATAAGATTATTTCATATCAAAACAAGAACAGAATGTGCTCTCAAATTTTTGAGAACAAATGTTCATCACCGAAAAGTATAAGTATCCATTCAGACGTGCGGCTTGGCAACAGCCTAACGAGCTAACACGTCCGCCGTCGAGTCGTTGCGCGCTGGGCGTCTTGGGCTCCACTCCCAGTAAGTCCGAAGTTTTTTTATTTTTTTTTAATTTAATTTACTAAGGCAGGTGGGGTGTGGTACAAGGCGGATGTCTCTGCGGATTCGAAGCTGATATCGGACCTGGACTTGGAATTGGATCTGGTCCTGGACTGGATCCCGGACCCTGGACCTCAAATTTTTGTTATACCCTTGCAAAGGCTATTATAATTTTGCCCAGAAGTTTGCAACGCATAGAAATATTCATTTTCGACAACATAAACTATATTGATTCTTGATCAGGGTGACGAGCTGAGTCGATTGTGCTTTGTCCGTCCGTCTGTCTGTGTGTCCGTTTTTACGCGAACTAGTCTCTCAGTTTTAAAGCTATCGAGCTAAAATTTTGCACAGAGCCTTCTTTTTGCAGCATACTACTAATATGTCGGAATCGAACGGATCGGATGACTATATCTCATAGCTCCCATAGGAACAATCGGTCGGAAAACTAGTTTAAGTGAGAAAAACTTTTTTCTTTTCAATGGAAACGTCTCCAAACTTTGTAATCGTAGGTTTTCTTTGTTTTTTTTATAATTCTCCCAAGTTTTATTAAAATCGAACAACAACATGGTATAGCTGCCATTAAAAAGATATTTTTGAAAAACAGTCTTAGTTAGGAAAACATTTTTGTTTTTAATGGTAACATCCTGCAATTTGGCATTGGTTTGTTTTACAAGCTTTCATATAGTGTTACAAATTTTTGTCCAAATCGGATGACTATATCATATAGCTCACATACGAACAATAGGTCGGAAAATGGGAAAATCAGTATTTTTTGAAAATATTAAAGCGAGCACTTGCAAGGGTATAAAAACTTCGGCACAGACGAAGTTAGCTTAGCTTTCTCGTTTTAGTTTAAAATGTTCTCAAAAACTGAAAATCCGATCATGATTAGTTTTTGACAACGAATGTGCTCATATTTTTCACTCTGTGTATGCTCAAAAAAATCGACAATCGAAAATTGATTTTTGAAATGCAAAATTCGCGAGTCTGGTCATTGTGCGTCGCCTAGGCGTCTGCTAGTATCACGATAGCGATATGGTATTTCGAACTGCCGCTATGAAGCAGGTTTTACATTTACGAATCGTCATTCGATGCTCCGGAGCCGTTTGGCCATCACGGTCTAATCAGTCGGTCCAGTTTTGAACGATTTCTCCTTTAGCGCCTTTAGCCTTGATATTTGTCAGGTTCGACTTTTACTGTTAACGATTTTCAAGACTATCAATTGTGCTCACTATCGATAATTTTCAAACACCACTTTGTGGGTTTTGGTTTATGCTCTCACGTTGCTCTTACATTTACAATACACAAAACAAAACTACTTTATATTGATTTGCCAGTATTGTATTTTTAAATCAGATTATGATTATCCCTCGTAAAGAGCTTCGCTCGTACCGGGTGTTCCACGACGCCCACTTCTTTTTTTAAATTTCGGACACCCCCCCTTCCCTCCCGTCACCACAATTTGGAAAAAACCTCATACCTCCAACCGTTTATAAGATAGATGCAAATTGAATTTTCCTGGAATTATACTTGTGGTCTCATTTTTCGAGATCGGGGAAATACATGTCAAATTTTCTCGCAAGATTTTCTTGCTTACAAAGAGAGTTTCAAGTTAATTGAATGAAAACCCATATTTTCCCCGTTTTTTTTTTCTGGCGCTTTCCGGGAATTTTCCGGTCAAATTACGGTAAAATTGTCCCACATCAGAAAATGACTTTTCAATTTATTTAGCTTACTATCGTTACAAACCGAGTTATAAGTCAATCGGTAGAAAAAAAAAGTTGTAAGTATTCAAAATTTTCGGGGAATTTCCATTATCGGAAAGTTACATCTCAATTTATTTCACATACTATCCTTACAAACCGAGTTTCAAGTCCATCGGATGAAAAATAGTTGCTTGGATGCAGAATTTTCCGGGAATTTTCTGAACCTACTGTCGAATTTTCGAACATCGGAAATGAATGATATCTCAATTTATTTCACTTACTATTCTTACAAACCGAATTTCAAGTCAATCGGATGAAATATGGTTTATTTTCATGCAGAATGTTCCGAGAGTTTTCCTTGTGAGCGGATTTTCGTAATCTGGGAAATACGGTAAAATATAAATTTCAAATTTTCCAACATAAAAAATGGCATCTCACTTTATTTTACATACTATCGTTACAAACCGAGTATAAAGTCAATCGGAAGAAAAATAGTTGGTATGCAGGAATTTTCGGACCCTAGAGCAAATATTCCAACATCGAAAAATGATATCTCAATTCGTTTTCCAAATCCCCGTCTTAGTACTCACTCACCTTCAGCATACGACAAAACTTCTGTAAAAAATTCAGCTTCCCATCTCTTATGGTTTGGGCCACGCGACGGTCACCAGTCAGTCAGTTAGGTTTTCATTTATTTGTGCGAATTGCGATTTCAGCAAATTTATACGATTTCAATTTAGAGCGCTCCGAAATTCGCCAGCTCTTGTTATCGATAATGTCCCTCCATTCCCAACTTATTTTGTGTCATTTCACATAACAAACAAGACAGAAAGTCGGTCAAGACCGACTAAAACATACTCTGTACCAACGAAATTATACGCTCAGCATAAATTTTGATGCTGCACTAGCAGCTGAAAGTAGCGCTGCTACTAAGCTGTAGCAGCGAACAGTCTTTTGATCATAACTCGAAAACCGTTCATCCGATCTTCTCCATTCCTTTGGCGGATCGATAAGTTATCCTGATAATATGTCCAGAAGGAGAGCCATCTATCTTCAAAACTGTGGGAGATATGACGTTTTTTCTAAATTGCGGGTGTGGGAGGGGGCGTGGCCAAAATTGAAAATAAACTTGATCTGCCTGCAGACATAAGAAGCATATGTCCCATACATGTCAAATCTCTATCTTTTACCATCCCTGAGATCTGTGCGTTCATAAGGACAGACAGATGGACGGACATAACTCGGCTGTTGATGCTGATCAAGAATATATATACTTTATGGGGTCGGAGATGCTTCCTTCTGGCTGTTACATACTTTTGCACAAACTTAGTATACTCTATGTACCTACGGTACAGAGTATAAAACAGCTGATGAGCGCCACTAGTTTATGCTATCGATAGTCATATATCGATATATACCATAGCCAAATCGCAAATTGCTGTTATTGTGATCAGTTTTTCACCTTGCTCAATTTCATGTATTTATTTAATTATTATTAAAAATATTGCTTTAATGCAAATTGAGTAGGAGAGTCCGTAAGACAAAATCGTAAAATGTAAGAGCTGAATAAAAATATCCGTGGGCTGTCTGTTTGTGCATCAACCTTTAATTTACATTTCAACTTTTGCGATTTCCAAATGTCGGACCACCAAATTTTACGATTTGTTACGCAAAGTTATAGCGAAAGCGAAAATGGGAGCATGGCTGTATATAACACAGTACGACACTAAAAAAAACCCGGGATGAGACCCTTAAATTCTGATAAAAGGCACTTCTGTAAGCATCGCCTCATACCCAGTTTTTCATCTGTACCCTAGGTTCGCGTTCTATGGGTACTTTTGTAGTAGCAACACAAAGCGACAACAATTTTAGCTTAATTACTTATAGTTCAGACCAAAAATCTACAAAATTCAGCAAACACAGACAGGGTCACTAGGAACGTAATATCAAAAAATCGCGTTAATCGTAAAATTCGTTAAGGTACCTCCAGAAGGGGTCAAACACAAATTCTTGAATATCTTTCCAACCGCACGGTAGATTTTGATTAAAAACTAAATTTTTGATGGCACAATGGGCTAGTGCACGTATCTAAAAGATGGTACTCGTCGGCCAAAAAACCGCGAGATGGAGTACCCTTTTAAGATTCACCCACGAACGTCTCTTAAGTCATAAGGTAGATCCCAAAATAGACCAAACTGCGATTTCGGTTTCTCCAACAGAGCCTTGGTTTGCGGGCTATGGTAATTATACCCTGTTGCCATTGAAAATGGGAAAAGGGGGATCATAAAGTTGTGCGAATGTATGTAACAGGGAGAAGGAAACATTTCCGACCCCATAAAGTATATATATTCTTGATCATCATGAACAGCCGAGTCGATATAGCCATGTCCGTCTGTCCGTCCGTCCGTCCGTCCGTCTGTCCGTCTGTCCGTCTGTCCGTCTGTCCGTCTGTCTGTCTGTATGAACGCGTCGATCTCAGAGACTATAAGAGATAGAGCCACAAATTTTCTCATGAAGGTAGATTTATGCTGTACGCAGATCAAGTTTGTTTCAGATTTGAAAAATTCCACCCCGTCCACCTTTTATCCCCAAAAAACCTAGACCTCCTCTAGAAATCCAAGACCTAAAAAGCCGTCAGATCCACATCAATACATCAAGCTAGGCCCAATATCTATCTATTCTGAAAAGTACAATCAGATCGGACAAAAAGTGTTGCCTACATTTAGGATGACATATTCAAAAATTCAAAAACAAATGGACAGGGTATTTTGTGGTCGGGAAACTCGACTACAGCGCCCTTATTTGTTTTTGTACAGTTGCTTGCCTTAGAACAACATTGGCCATTTAGGGTATTAGCAGCTCAAATAAAATTATGCCATTAATCTTATAGGGAACCTGCTTCATTGCAAGCAAGAAAATGGAACAAATGCACTATAAAATGCCGTTAATGGACTAACCGCGATACACAAAGATGCTTCGAATTAAAGTTATTAAATGCTGATAACTGTTCTCTAGCTGGTAATGAAGATATTTACCCATTAGATTAATTGCATAATTTTGGGGAGCAGTTAATACCCTAAATGATCAATGTTTGCCGTAAGCCAATTGCAAGTACAAAAATGCTCGTAGTCAGCGCAAAAATGCTTCGTAAGAAAATCTGAAAACGCAGTTCGCTCTTTTTTTATACCCTTGCAAAGGGTATTATAATTTTGCAAAGAAGTTTGCAACGCAGGGTGACGAGCTGAGTCGATTGAGCTTTGTCCGTCCGTCTGTCTGTCTGTTTCTACGCGAACTAGTTTCCCAGTTTTAAAGCTTTCGAGCTGAAATTTTGCACAGAGTCTTCTTTTTGCTGCACACTACTAATATGTCGGAACCGACCGGATCGGATGACTATATCTCATAGCTCCCATAGGAACAATCGGTCGGAAAACTAGTTTTAGTATGCAAAACTTTTTTCTTTTCAATGGAAACGTCTCCAAACTTTGTTTGTTTGTTTTTTTATAATCCGATATAATAGTTAGAAAAACTTTTTTGTTTTTAATGGTAGCATCCTGCAATTTTGTATTTGGTTGTTTCTTTTGCTTTTACATAATTCTACAAGTTTTAGTCCGAATCGGATGACTATATCATATAGCTCCCATACGAACGATCGGTCGGAAAATGGGAAAAAGAGTATTGCGTGGTTCATGGGTAGATCTTTAAATGGTACTCCATCTGGCGGTTTCTTGGTTGAGGAGTAACATGTCTGAGGCCCACAAAATAGCCCATTATGCCATCATAAACTTAGTTTTTTAGAAAACTCTACCGTGCGCTTTTAAAGACGTGCAAGAATTTAGGTTTGACTCCTTCTGGAGGTATCTTAACCAATTGTACGAATGCAATTCGGGTTTTTTACAAAAGTTTCATTTTGTCGAACTGTGTAATTATCCATGCGAACCTAGGGTATAGTTGAAAAACTGGGTAAGAGGCGATGCTTTCAGAAGTGCCACCTATCAGAATTTAAAGGTCTCATCCCGGGTTTTTTTTAATGTCGTACTGTGTTATAAGACAGTGGATTTTACATATTTGTAAACAGTTTTATCCTAGTAGGCCATAGTTAATGTGCATGACTTTATATGTTTTACTGATTCTTTACGCTTATATAATGCCAAAAAAAATGCATTTAATTAAACCTGCAGCTTAAGCCGGCTCATGGTCATGTTATGCTTTCGCACAACTTTAAACAGAGACGTTTCTCAACAGTCTCTCCATGCCTGCGGTGGCATAACCGATTGGAAATTCCAAAGCAGCATGTGCGCAGAAACATCGAGAGGCAGCGTAAAACAGACAGTCGTCTTTGAGTGTGTGCGGCCTCATGGCATTACCCTTTTTTTTTTAGTATGATGCTTTAAAATCGACCTTGGAGCTGATCATTTTTATACTTTGTGGGTAGATTATTAAAAATTGTAAAGACACGTATACCGTACTTTTTATACCCTTGCAAAAGGTTTATAATTTTGCCCAGAAGTTTGCATCGCATAGAAATATTCATTTCCGACCCCATAAACTATATATATTCTTGATAAGGGTGACGAGCTGAGTCGATTGAGCTTTGTCAGTCCGTCTGTCTGTCTGTTTCTACGCGAACTAGTCTCTCAGTATTAAAGCTATCGAGCTGAACTTTTGCACAGAATCTTCGTTTTGCTGCACGCTAATAATATGACGGAACCGGCCGGATCGGATGACTATATCTCATAGCTCCCATAAAAACAATCGGTCGGAAAACTAGTTTTACTGAGAAAAACTTTTTTCTTTTACTATTTACTATTGTGTGGAGTGTGGTGAGTTATTGTGAGTTATACGGATGTGTGTTCCAAAGTGTTTCAATCACATCCGTTTGCTGTGCTGAGTCTCCTGTTTATTTGTCTTGGCGACAATGTTGTTGCCCTCTTGGTTTGTGCAAGTTCGATCGTAGCTATAGGCAGGGATCCATTTAATTTTCCGACGGATATTACTTGGGTTTCTACCCGCAGTGCCCTGGGAAGTGAATAGTAAAAGAAGGTGGTAAGGGTAAAATAGTAGTAGGTTGTAGATTATAGGGTGTGGGTGGTGTAGGTTAGTTAATTTGTGGAGTGGTTTGGGTATCTTGTGAATTGGTTTGGTAGTTTGGGAAGTTGGTTGGGTAGTGTTTCGTCTTATAATTTTTCGAATTTTAGATACACTGACGAGCAAATCTGTAACACGAGTTCAATATTCTCACTTTAACGGTCTGTATTTTCTCTTCTACTTTATGCATTCTTAAAATGTTAGTCTTGTTTTGTTAGTGCAATATTTGGCTCTCATTTCTAAAAAATTTGAAGTCATTTGATAAGCTGGAAGAGAAATGCAATGGCAAAGAGTAAAAAAGTCAAGTGTTACAGTTTTTCACTCTGGTTATTTTTAAACAAATATTTTTATTAAACATTTTTTAATAATGGGTTCACAGCCCTTTTGATTTCTTAAGTTTCCTCTATGCGATTTGGCATACTTTGGGTGTAGCGTCATTTCAAGAGGAATAGCGTACCGGACGTCCTTAGTTCCTTAGTAGACCGCATATTTCGCAAGCTGCGATTTGACACGGCTCCATAGATTTTCAATTGAGTTCATGTCTGGAGATTGCGTTGGTCACTTCATGGACTGGAACTTTTGCTTAAACATCCAATTTCTCACCAAATGTGACGTGTGCTTCGGGTTATGTCTTTCAGAAAACTAATTTTTCAGCAGCAAGACCCATATTTTCTATGACTCTTCCTATATTCTGCTGCAGAATGCTCAGATATTGTTCCTTACGCACTATTCCTTCCTAACAAAACAAGACTAACATTTTAAGAATGCATAAAGTAGAAGAGAAAATACAGACCGTTAAAGTGAGAATATTGAACTCGTGTTACAGTTTTGCTCGTCAGTGTATGTATATTTTCTGTCTTCTAATAGTGAGGAAAGTTACTCCTTTATCTGAAGATACTTTATGTTTTGAAATTCGAGCTGTTAGTTTGTTTTTTTCCTATTTTCTTTCCGGAAGACTGTGTCGTTGTAGCCGACTGTTTCTCGGGTGTTTCTGTTTTGGTTTAATTTGTCCGTCCTTGCCTCTGTCGTCTTTTGTAATAATGCCTTGATCTTTGGGTACAATTGTGATCAGTATTCGTTTAAATTTTGTAGGTACTCATGGTGATCTTTTTGAAAAAAATGGGTTCGTCCGGTAAAACATTCAAAGGGTGTTAGATTCGTACTCGAGTGTATTGCGTTATTGTACGTTATGATCGTTTTGACCAATATGGTTTCGTGGTCGTAAGGTAATTCGCGGTCTTTCTTTTTCTTTCAGTATTAGTCTACAGGGTGCGCCATATAAAGTGTCGGTATGGCAACACTGAATAACTTTGACATTTACCAACCGATTGCTTTTGTTAGACATGTTTTGGAAACATCAATCTAGTACAATTTTGACCATGGAACGCTTCACACCAAAACAACGTGCCGAAATAGTGACGCTGTTCATCGAAAATAATCGTTCAATTGTGCTAACTCAACTCAACAAATTTTGATGACCGATGAGACCCATTTCACGCTTTCTGGTGGTGTTAATAAGCAAAATTGTCGCATATGGGGCACGGAAAATCCACACCGCATCCATGAAATACCTTTACACGACCAAAAAGTGACTGTTTGGGCCGGTATCAAAAAGAGGCGATATTGACTGGCCACCCAGATCTCCAGATTTAACCGCCCCAGACTTCTTTTTGTGGGGCTATTTAAAAAGCAAGGTTTACGCCAGCGATCCACAGACCATTGAAGAGCTTAAGGCCAACATTCGTGCCGAAATCGCCACTTTATCGACTGAGACGCTCGAAAAAGTGATGGAAAATGCCGCAAAAAGGGCACATTTTGTTGTGGCCAATAAAGGCGGCCACTTGATTGATGTTGTGTTCAAAAAGTAGTCGAAATAAATTGTACAGGACCAAATTAAAGGAACAAGATCAGCAATCGGTTGTTTGTTTTTATATTTATTCAGTGTTGCCATACCGACACTTTATATGGCGCACCCTGTATATATTTCGGTCAAGGTGGAATGAAGGCGTTCGAGTGTTGCGTTGCTGCTTGATTGTTGAAAGGAAGTGGTGTGAGCTTCAATGGTAAAAATTCAGCACCTTGGTCGAAGAATATTTTTCTGGGTACAGATACAAAGTGGTTGAAAAAATGACTCTGGGCTTTGATAACATTGATGGATTTCCGGCTGGGTACTGGATAAGCTTGCGCAAATCTTGAGAGCTTGTCGATTATTCTCAATTGACTGGTATTGTAAATTGTGTAGATATCGATGTGAAGGATGTCCAATGGCTCAGATGGGATTTCGGGTGTTTGGAAGGGTGGTTTTTGTGGCTGCCTGCCGTATTTCTGGGTAAGGCAAGTGTCACAGTCACGTCGTATAATTTGTTCTATTTTTGTGTTCAGTTAAGGAAAATAAAAGCCTCGTTTTAAGTGCTTGTACGTTTCATCTATACCTCGATGATCGTTGTTAGTATGGTGTTCTGTTATTGTCTGGTTTTGTTCATCAAGTTCTGACTATTCGGTTATGAATGATGTGCAACGGTATAATTTATAAAGGTTGTTTTCTGTGAAGTACCTCGAGTAAGAATCCTCTTCTTGAGAAAATATGTCATCAGGAGCATATATGGCGTACGATTACTTAGGTTACAGTATAGACTGTAAGATACAGTAGTTACAATTTCTAAATGGGCAAAGGTTCGGTTACTATAAGTCGTGTTCTGTTTGGGAATGGTGCTGTCTCTGTGCGAGAGGGGTTCGCCCCAATTTCAAAAACAGTTTGGATGTTGAAGGTATTCAGTGGACTCTGTGTTATTGGAATTGCGGTAGAAGCTTCGTTTAGGTTTATATTTGGTTCAATTCTACTTAATGCGTCGGCTACGACGTTTTGAGAACCTTTCTTATAAACGACTTCGAAGTCATATGCCGATAGTGTTGTTTTCCAACGGAAGAGTTTCGTGTTTTGCCCCTTAAGGTTCTCAAGCCAAATCAAACGATTGTGATCAGTAACGATTTTAAATTTGCGACCGAAGAGGTATGGTCTGATGGGAGTGACTTCTATAGTATATCTATTCTATAGTAGAATATCTAGTTTCGGTGTCGGTCAGAGTTCTACTAGTATAAGAAATGGGTTTGACATTTACACTGATCTTTTGGGATAAGACCGCTCCTATGGCAAAATTGCATGCATCGGTTGTTATTATTAACGGTACCCAAACGGTACTGGAAAATTGGTTCGATGCATAGGAGATCTTTGCACATTTCAAAGGTATTTCTGAATTCAGAGTCTATGACAGCCGACTTCTTCCCCTTGAGTTACTTTGTAAGCGGTTTTGGTGACTTTAGCAAAATCTTTTATGAACTTCCTATAGTATCCGAGGAAACCTAAGAACGTATTATTTGTTTCGCGTTTTTTGGGAAAGAGAAGTAATTTATAGTTTGGATTTTATTTGGGTTAGGTTTTACGCCGTCCTGTGTGACGATGTGTCCTAAGAAATCAATTTCTTTTCGTAAGAAAATTGATTTGGATATTTGTATTTTGAGGTTTGCGGAGTTGAGTTTATCGAAAACAGCTTTAATATCGATTAAGTGTAAAGAGGGTGAGAAGATTATTATGTCATCAAGATAGACAAGACAATTGGTGCCAACGAGGTCGCCTAGGACGATTTCCATGACTCTCTGGAAGGTGGCTGGGGCGTTTTTCAGACCGAATGTCATTCTAGTGAATTCATAATGGCCGTTTTCTACGGTGAATGCTGTTTTGGCCATATCTTTTCGGTCCATCTCGATTTGGTGGAAACCGCTCGGTAAATCAACAGTTGAAAAAATTTGGTTTTACCAATACTGTCGAGAATATCGTTTATGTTAGGTATTGGATACCTATCCGAAATGGTTTTTCAATTGAGTTTTCTGAAGTCTATGACTAGTCTCCATTTTTTACTTTTTGGGGGAATCGAATTTTTTTGGAACGAGCCATACTGGCGCACTCCAAGGAGAATGGCTGTTTTTGATTATGTTCTGTTCTAGCATTTTTGCTATTTTTCTTCGGAGTTCTTCTTTATGTACAAATGGGTATCTATAAGATTTTGTGTGTATTGGTATATTGCCCGTGGTAGGGATAGTATGTTTGACACTATTTGAAAATGTAAGGTTGTCTGTTTCGTTGTAAAAAAGTATTAAATAATTTTAACACCTTGTTTTCTTCTGAGTTGAGATGTTCGGTAAAAATTAAAGGGGTTTGGGGTGACATGTTTTGGAAAGAGTGTTGTTCTAGTCTTGTACAACGAATTGGTTTGGTGAATTGGGGGAAGATTGACTTTCATTATGTCGAGCAGTGATACTCTATGTACCTACGGAACAGAGTATAAAACAGGTATAAGGATTCAAATTTGTGTATCGTTGGCAATGTTATAAAAGATTACAAATAATCAATAATTTTTTCCTGTGTTATTATAAAGAATTTGTCATTCGCAATGTGAAACTAATAAGTGTGTATAAGTTGTTTTGTTTTAAGAATAAAAATGTTATCTTTTTTGTTTTTTTTTGGACCAGCCCAATGTGTTATCAGCGCTTGATTCACAAATGGTCTGCCAATGGTACGGTGTCGTATTTCTTGCACATACATTGTATGCTCGCTTACTCAATTCTTGGTGGTCCGCAACTTTCCGCGTTTGGCGAAGCTTTGGTTGCCAAGCAAAAGACAATTTAAATTGTGAATATAAGTGTATACACATGCATGCACAAAGTTTGAATACCAGCATAATCTGCTCGATTTTTTATACCCTTGCAAATGGTATTATGATTTTGCCCAGAAGATTGCAACGCATAGAAATATTCATTTCCGACCCCATAAACTATATATATTCTTGATCATATTGACGAGCTGAGTCGAATAAGCTTTGTTTGTCCGTCTGTCTGTCTGTCTGTTTCTACGCGAACTAGTCTCTCAGTTTTAAAGCTATCGAGCTGAAATTTTGCACAGAGTCTTCTTTTTGCTGCACACTACTAATATGTCGGAACGACTCAAACTTTGTAATCGTAGGTTTTATATGTTTTTTTATAATTCTACCAAGCTTTATCAAAATTGGACAACTATATGGTATAGCTGCCATACAAAAGAAAGGTCTAAAAAACAGTCTTAGTTAGAAAAACTTTTTTGTTTTTAATGGTAGCATCCTGTAATTGTGTATTTCTTTCTTTCTCGTGCTTTTACACAATTCTACAAGTTTTTGTCCAAATCGGATGACTATATCATATAGCTCCCATACGAACGATAGGTCGGAAAATGGGAAAAAAGTATTTTTTGAAAATATTTAAGCGAGCACTTGCAAGGGAATAAAAACTTCGGCGCAGACGAAGTTAGCTTAGCTTTCTCGTTGTTTGTTTTATTTCTTTGTAAACAACTCTGTGATTTATCTGCGTTAGATGACCGCGAACTGCGAACTATATAAAAAAAGCACACATACATGAATAACTGTTTTTTTTTTAAATGACGGTTTTATTATTGTTTTTCTATTTTATGCATTCAGTAATTGATCTGCGTTAGATGATTACAGAATTACACACACTTATACAGAAATAATTGTTTGTTTAATTTTTTATACTCTGTACCGTGCGGTTTTAAAGATATTAAAGAACTTGTGT
Source organism: Lordiphosa fenestrarum (assembly GCA_035044985.1). Classification (NCBI taxonomy): domain Eukaryota; kingdom Metazoa; phylum Arthropoda; class Insecta; order Diptera; family Drosophilidae; genus Lordiphosa; species Lordiphosa fenestrarum. Next base: position 1,266 of record JAWNNO010005896.1, on the reverse strand, counting down.
TTGACCCCTTCTGGAGGTACCTAAACGAATTTTACGATTAACGCGATTTTTTGATATTACGTTCCTAGTGACCCTGTCTGTGTTTGCTGAATTTTGTAGATTTTTGGTCTGAACTATAAGTAATTAAGCTAAAATTGTTGTCGCTTTGTGTTGCTACTACAAAAGTACCCATAGAACGCGAACCTAGGGTACAGATGAAAAACTGGGTATGAGGCGATGCTTACAGAAGTGCCTTTTATCAGAATTTAAGGGTCTCATCCCGGGTTTTTTTTAGTGTCGTACTGTGTTATATACAGCCATGCTCCCATTTTCGCTTTCGCTATAACTTTGCGTAACAAATCGTAAAATTTGGTGGTCCGACATTTGGAAATCGCAAAAGTTGAAATGTAAATTAAAGGTTGATGCACAAACAGACAGCCCACGGATATTTTTATTCAGCTCTTACATTTTACGATTTTGTCTTACGGACTCTCCTACTCAATTTGCATTAAAGCAATATTTTTAATAATAATTAAATAAATACATGAAATTGAGCAAGGTGAAAAACTGATCACAATAACAGCAATTTGCGATTTGGCTATGGTATATATCGATATATGACTATCGATAGCATAAACTAGTGGCGCTCATCAGCTGTTTTATACTCTGTACCGTAGGTACATAGAGTATCACTGCTCGACAAAATGAAAGTCAATCTTCCCCCAATTCACCAAACCAATTTTTTCTAAAGTATTTTGGCCCGCTGAGCACGAAAATCGACATGAAAAAAAAATCTGTCGAATCGTTATCGAGATATTATCGATAAACTGTTTTTTCGATTTTTTCAAAAGTTGCCTCCACTTAAACTCTCATAACTTTTTTGTTTCTACACTTTTCTATTGAAAAGTTTTAAGGCAATTAAGAAAGAAGAAACCTGACGGAAAGTTTCGTTTTCAGACAAAAATGTGATAGGATGACGGATTTCAGAGCTATAGGCCCAAATGTAGAAAAAAAACCCTTAATTTTTTCAAAATTTAAAAACTTATCGAAATTAAAGTGCTTAAAAATGCAAACTGATAAACAAAATTAATGTTTTTTTTTAAATTCGAAAATAAAGTATTTTATTAACTTTAAGAAAAGCCTTCATACACAAAAATCGGACATGAAATTGTTTTTTCAAAAATTTTTTGGTGAATATGGGCAGACTCACAAGTTTCATCACTAACTCAGCATTTTCACAAACCAAGTGGAATTCATTTAGATCTTTAATTTAGGTAGGTAGGTAGT
>JAWNNO010005893.1:0-13532 GCA_035044985.1 Lordiphosa fenestrarum | reverse complement strand
CCAATATGTTAAATGGCATTTAAAAATTAATCACAGCTTAGCAAAAAGAATAGCATTGGGGTGTGGAGTTTTTGAGATGTGTGTGTTGCGATGTGTCTCCAACCGCGCCAAGTCTTTTAAAGAAAAACTGCTCTTGGAATCGAGACCATGTATTTATGCTTGCATGCAAGAAGATCTTTTCTTGGATCCAAGAGTATTTATGCTTGATATCAAGCAGACTAAATTCAAAACCAAGCATTTTCGTGCTCGAAAATCCGTGCTTATTTTCTTCTTGGATCTAAGCATTTTCGTTCCTACAGTACCTTTGAGCTTTTGCGCACAGAATTTCGTGGTTTACCGTGTCAATGCTTTACTATAGTCTTAAAGGGTCAGAAATGTTATATTGACATTATCAATCAATGTACAGCATCAACCTTTCCTGAATCCTGATTGGTTGTATTTATTTGTTTTGCCATGAGATTCTGAAACACTTTTGATAAAAAAGGCCATATCGAAATTGGTCTAACTAGAGCTGCACCCGTGACGTGAATTCGTAAACGTGAGCAAACACAGATGTTCGTGCGTGAACAACCGTGATTCGTGCGTTAAGTTCAAAACATCAAAAATGCAGTATTCAAGAAATTTGTTTAAAATGTTTTGCTTAACAAGTATCATCACTAGAAAATATGCATATTGTTTATCTGACAAAATTTTAAGGGCACACTCAACTGTAACGAAATCAACACTTGCAAGAGTTCCAAGAGCCTCGAAAATGTTACTTTTCCCAACTACAGCAAATCTGCTTACAATTGAACTATATTTATGTGTGACAGAAAAAATAAGAAATGAATAGCATATGGGCATTTCCATGGTGTCGAACGGGACCGTCGCGACGCGTCGTACGCATTGAAATTTAAAACAAGAAAGAAAGTCGATCAAGCCCGACTTTAACATACTCTGTACCAACAAAAATATACGCTCAGCATAAATTATGATGCTGCAGTAGCAGTTGAAAGCAGCGCTGATATTGCTCTGCAGCAGCGAACAGTCTTTTGATAATAACTTGACAACCGTTTATTCGATCTTCACGGTACAGAGTATGAAAAAGTCAAAATAAATCGGACTTCATACCTCTCAATTAGCCCTATAATTTTTATACTCTGTACCGTAGGTACATAGAGTATATTAAGTTTGTGCAAAAGTATGTAACAGCCAGAAGGAAGCATCCCGACCCTATAAAGTATATATATTCTTGATCAGCATTAACAGCCGAGTCGATATAGCCATGCCCGTCTGTCCATCTGTCCGTCTGTCAGTCTGTCCGTCTGTCTGTCCGTATGAACGCACAGATCTCAGAGATGGTAAGAGATAGAGGTAAAGACTGTTCGCTGCTGCAGCGCAGTCGCAGCGCTGCTCTCAGGTGCAACTGCAGCATCAAAATTAATGCTGAGCGTATTATTTCGTTGGTACAGAGTATGTTATAGTCGGGCTTCACTGACTTTCTTGTTAGTTTTGTTAGTTTTTTCTGACCATGTCCGAAAATTCTCGCCAGCTCTACTCTCTACTCATCGACAGATTTTGGTAAAGGTATTATCTGGGCTGATTTCCATGTTGTAGGAAATGTGGATATTACAAGGGCAGTGTTGAAAATGTATGTTGCAATATATGTAAGAATAATCTTCAAAAATTTCGGATCTATATTATAAAAACCTGTAGCATTTGATTTGATTTTCAAAATCGATTCTAGGACCTCAAATCTATTGACAGACATAAAACTAATTCTATTATCACAGGTTTTATATGGTTGACGTGTTGTGCGTTACATGAGACTTATCAAATATACTGTTAAGTTCGTTAGCGTTATTGTCAATGTACTTGCTCTGTATTACACAGTAATAATCTTTCTTAGAAGCGGAGTCGGAAATGCTTTTTTCTGGCTGTTACATACTTTTGCACAAAGTTAATATACTCTGTGAACCTCTGTTACAGAGTATTAAAACGACCCCTATTAGCGAGGCTCGAGTCGGGAAGCCAGACACACACTGCATATATTTGTTTTTACGATCATCTCGATCGCGCAAAGGTGCGCCATGACCCGATACCAGAGAACTGCAACGAGCCGTCACGAGTGCACTCGCTCACCCATGCTTCGAATGAGATCTAAGTAAACTCAGCGTAGCCAAAATTGAAAATAATCTTGATCTGCCTGCAGACATAAGAAGCATATGTCCCATACATGTCAAACCTCTATCTCTTACCATCTCTGAGATCTGTGCGTTCATACGGACAGACAGAGGGACAGACGGACACGGCTATATCGACTCGGCTGTTGATGCTGATCAAGAATATATATACTTTATGGGGTCGGAGATGCTTCCTTCTGGATGTTACATACTTTTGCACAAACTTATAATACTCTATGTACCTACGGTACAGAGTATAACAAGTAAGGGCGCTGCAGTCAAGTTTCCCGACCACAAAATACCCTGTTCATTTATTTTCATTTATTTGCTTTTGAATTTTTGAAGATGTCATCCTAAATGTAGGCAATACTTTTCTAGTCCTGATCAACAACTGGGGGGCTGCTTTTATCAGCTCAACTGTTTCGCTTATAACTCCGGTGTTTTTGGTCCGATCTGATTGTACTTTTCAGAATAGATAGATATTGAGCCTTGCTTGATGTATACTAAACCACGAGGCTCTAACTTGAAAATTGTGGATCTGACGGCTTTTTAGGTCTTGGATTTATAGAGGAGGTCTAGGTTTTTTGGGGATAAAAGGGGGACGGGGTGGAATTTTTCAAATCTGAAACAAACTTGATCTGCGTACAGCATAAATCTACCTTCGTGCAAAAATTTGTGGCTCTATCTCTTATAGTCTCTGAGATCGACGCGTTCATACAGACAGACAGACGGACAGACGGACGGACGGACATGGCTATATCGACTCGGCTGTTCATGCTGATCAAGAATATATATACTTTATGGGGTCGGAAAATTTTCCTTCTCCCTGTTACATACATTCGCACAACTTCATAATCCCCCTTTTCCCATTTTCAATGGGAACAGGGTATAAAAAGATAGCATACCAACCTATATTTTGCATTTCTATTTTGCACACGGTCCTCTCTTTTCTTCTTGTAGCATGTTGGTGTTCTTCGCTTTTTGAAACACAACAACAATTGCATAAAAAGCTTGTGGAGGCTCTCCGTCAACAAGCCGAGTAAGCGCGAGTGTTGATCGAAAAGGCTTGCCCGTGGCTGGCGTTAGGCTTGCTAGTACTCGTCCAGCAGCGGGCAGCGATCGTAATTGCTTAGTTCGACAAAAGCTTTATCGCGCATGATCTGCTATTACTTGTGCGTCGCAAAGAGCTTGATCGTTCTGACTCAATGTGCTTGCGATCATTTCGAGTGTGTCGAACAAGGGCGGCGATCGCAAGTAAGCCGAGTAAATGAGCGAGTGTGATCGAAAATTAGAGGCTCGTTGCAGGTCTCTGCCCGATACGCAATAGATTTAGGCCCGTTTTCTCATGTTGCTGTTTTTGGAAATCCAGGTGGATTTACGCACTTGCATAGCTAACGCCCAAATGAGCAGTGCAAATTCACCAAATCCACCTAGATTTGCAAAAACAGGAACATGAGAAAACGGCCCTTATTGATTTATTTCGCTTTAAAGTGAGGTAATTGCACTTGTCATTCTGTCTCCATGTGCGCCAAAAAGCGAGGCAACTTTGAAATCGTCTGCGTGGCGCAAGGGATTGCCCATCGGAGTGCTAGACTAAGTATCATGTCTAATGCATCGAACAGTGTGAAGGCAGCCTAACGAACATGTCTTTGATACATGACAACATGAAGGCCTACTAGATTATTATCATATTATCATGTTATAACGCTTTAACGCACTGCACTTTCCACTTGTGGAAAGCTAGAATTCGGCTCTGCTTAGTGATTGTTAAGCGATGTGTCGCCAATCCAAAGATATTATGATTAAAAAGCAGGGATGCAAACCACTCGAAAATAAGTACTGGTTCGGTTCAGTGGTTCGCAGAATTTCTGAACCGCCGGTTCGGTTCAGTACATGGTTTTTGGAGCTAACTGAACCGCGGCTTCGGTTCGGTTCAGTGGTTCACAAAGGCACTTAAAGAAATATTATAATTTCTGTAAAAATGTGACTGTTCGAACACTTTTGAAATTTAATTCTTCTAGTCCATTTGAATATCTTTAAAATCTTTAGAAGAATGTGCATATTTTTATGTCGGACTTTTAGAATTCGTCTAAAAATTTCTTGAGGAATGCCCTTCGAAAAGAGAGAATGTCAGCTAGAAAAGAATACGTCCCATGCATCTTACATACCCTATTAATCAAATCATACGAAAAAAACTCTGCTGTCTAAGATTGAATTAAGGTAAAGAATATTGTATTGAAAATATTGTCTACTAGAGGAAAAAGACATATTGATGACAGGAATATTAGGCGATAGGCGGGCCATTACAGAAGACTTACAGTATTACAAGTTGAAAATTTGTGTCAAGTCATCCTATGTATAAAAATTATCTTCGATTTAAATTCCCAAATTAATCAAAAACATGGGGAAGAGCGATTCCCCCTAAAACTCGTGGGAAAGCTGAACCGAACCGAACCGTTTCCTTTTGTGGTTTTCGGTTCGGTTCAGCAATTCTGATAGGAAGCCGGTTCGGTTTGCGGTTCGGTTCACTAGCTGGAATATGCGGTTCGGTTCGGTTCAAAACCGGTTCGGTTCAGAACCGGTTTGCATCCCTTTTAAAAAGTCCAATTAATAATAAAGAATCGCATTCATGTCTTCAAGGCGAATTTTGAATATATCGATAAGAAACAGGACAAAATGTTTGCAGAGACTCGGTGCATTATTATATAAACTAATGATTTTCCCTTATAGCTATGACCCAGACCAAGATCGATGGACGCTCGTTCAGCCGATGCATGCCAAGCGCTTGGGCGTTGGAGTGGTGGTGGTAAACCGTCTACTGTATGCCATCGGTGGATTCGATGGAAACGAGCGATTTGCTAGTGTAGAGTGCTACCATCCAGAAAACAATGAGTGGAGCTTCTTGCCGCCCTTGAAAACCGGACGAAGTGGTGCAGGTGAGCGCGCTTTGATTCTCAGTAAACTGTACTGTTCTAAAGTCGGTCAATTGTATGCTTCCAGGTGTCGCGGCCATTAACCAATACATTTACGTGGTTGGAGGCTTTGACGGCACGCGTCAGCTAGCCAGCGTCGAGCGATATGATACTGAGAATGAGACCTGGGACTTGGTCGCACCAATACAAATCGCACGCAGCGCTCTCTCCCTTACACCCCTCGATGGGAAATTGTATGCCATTGGTGGCTTTGATGGAAACAACTTTTTGTCGATCGTTGAGGTGTACGATCCGCGGTCAAACACATGGGAGCAAGGAACACCCCTTAACTCTGGACGCTCCGGGCATGCTTCAGCCGTCATATACCAGCCGTCATGTGCTAGCACATTTATGGACTACGAAGAGAGTGAGACGCCAAGGCGGGATGGTAGCAATATGGACGACGCACAGAGAAATTCTCCTCGAGATCCTTGCCACAGCAACAGCAGAAGCCCACACTTCGCTGGCATCACTTCCAATATGCAGTTTCACTCCTCATATGGGTCAAGTGGGTGCAATAACTGTGAGACGGAAATGAAAGACGCAGAAGAGTCGATAGTCGATGACAGTTCACGAATAGACCACAGTTTGTACAAACAGCGGTGGCCGAATATCCCAAATCAATCCTGCCAACAATCACCGCCTACGTCGCCACTTAACCGTCTTTTACATCAGAAAACGCACAAACCCTGCTCTATACTAAATCCAATGCGCACTGCCATGAACCAAATGCTGCTTAACACCATCGAATGGCGACTGAAAAAGTGCACAGCAGCAGCAGTTTCATGACCATAACGCCCAGCACCCCCCCCTTTTTGTATAAAGCTCACCACACATTTTACACAATTCCATGTATTCAGCATTCCAAGGAATCACTTGTTACACCACATCGTAGGCTGTTCGGTATCAAATATGATTAGCAGAATTTGAATTAAGATTACTCCCATTAAGTTGACAAGGTGATATTTGTACACGTAATTTAACATTTTTGTATGGTATCAAATGGTACAAAGTTTACTGGCAGACTTCCAATGTGCAACCCATTAAAATTAGATTCATTAAAACCTAACTAAGACTTAACCACACATAAGATCCGACTAGCATAGTGTTCTTCAATATCTTATGAAGGAAAATATTTCCATAGCTTTACAAAATATTTATAATAAGTACGACCAAAATAAAAAGTTTGAATATAATTTTGAATAAAGTTGGATAAAATCATAAAGCTGAACTAGAAACGATATGTCCGGAAAATTGGTATCAATGGTAGCATCATTATACAGATGCCAAGTTTCATCTTCGCTGTGTTATTCTACAAAAAATCAGAGAGCCGAACTTCTCTAAATCTATTGACTTGTGTGCTTTTAATTTTAGCGTAAGAGAAAGGGACCAACATTTTAACGCCGGGCAGAGTTTGCGAAGCTTTATCATGGCTACTTACTTCACAGCTGGCGCCAACAACTGGTAAAGGCGATCGGGTGTATGAATTTTTGAGGAAAAAAATACAGGAAAGTAAACATTGGCTCAGCCGTTTTCGTAGTAGTAGTAGTATATTTATTAATAATAATGATAGCTTGGCCTTAGCCGTTAGCTCTTTTCTAAACATAGATTTACATCACATCTTATTCGATTCATTTTTGGTTTTACAAAACATTTTAAAATGATATTACATACTTCAAACTTTAACAACCTTATTTCGAGATGACAAATTGCAATCTGACATAAAACAATACAAAAATGACTACAGCAGAAACAGTTTCTTCGGCTCATAACCCTGCACCCTAGCAGATACTACCCGCAGCTGCCCCACTCGTCGCGAGATACCACGCCGTTCTCAATTAGGATGCAGTTGCTATGACCAAAAGATGATACTCCTGTTTAAAAATCTTGCATAAACTCCTGCCTATATTTGGTGGCCTCTCTCAGATAGGAAATTAGAGAGGGACAGTTGGAACCGTTCATTAGATCCAGCAGTTCCCTTGTTTCCAGGGTCCATTTTCCAAAGTGAAGGGCACGGAGCTCACCTAGCATCGGACATCGCGCAATGAAATGAGCAACATTTTCTCTTTCATCCAGAATTCATAGGGAGCATCGGCTTTCCGTCGTTCTTTGCGGCGTGTAATTAAGTCTAAGTACTTCAGTTCTTATACGAAAAATTAACGATACTGCGTATGTATCAACATCATCCCTGAAATAATTTCTGTCAAAAAGCTTGTACTCGAGGAGCTTGTATGTAAAACGTGTGCCACTCTGCCTTGCCTGCTGCTCGAAAACAATTCTTTCTTCTTCGTCAATCCTCTTCAACAGTTCCATTTGCCATGGTTCTGCTGTCATTTCCATATGATCTCATGTTGTGGTCTCTTGCCAAATTATCCCATTCACGAAAAAACTGTTTTCTTTCAATTAAAAGTTGTTTCACAATGATGTTTGGAAGTCGTGACGAGTCCATGAGCATGGCTTTGCTAATGTATTTGAAGTGCAGCTGCAGGGTGTATTGGAACAATGTAGGTAGTCCCGTTTCGATGTATTTGACGTAGTTCGGAGTGATTAGGGGCAGTTAAAAGATCTTTTTGATACAGAAACGAAGCAGTCGCTCTACATCTTCGAATCTACAAAAACCCCAGACTGGGGACGCATAACACATAACTGCTCTGGATGTGGCTAGAAAAAGTTTATATTTGGTGCTGTGGTTTACATTCTTCTTCCCAAGCAGATGCTTCCAAGTGCTATTAATAGCGACTTTAGCGTCTGACCATTTCTGCGACAGATGTTTTTTAAAGGACATATTGGATGTCAGTAGCACGCCTAGGTATTTATACTCCTTTACTGTTTCTAGCAACACCCCGTTTAGTGTCCATTCCTCCGCTCTGGCTCTTCGTCCTCTTCCATCCTTCACTACCAGCATTTTCGACTTATCGATGTTTATCCGCAGCCTCCACGTCTGACAGTACCTGCTGAGAGCATCAAACATTTGTTGCATCACCTGGGGGTTTTCCGCCAATAGCACCATGTCGTCGGCATACTTCCAAACTCTAACTCTCCGCACCCTCAGCACCCCTGCTTTACACCTGAGTTCGTTTCGAACCATTCGGATAATTGGATTCCATCCCATACAGTGGTTTTATTTGGGCTATAAAGGCTTTCCGTAATGGCAATGATCTTGGTCGACACTCCAAAATTACTTAGCTTTAGATAAAGACTACGCCTATCGATCGTGTCAAAAGCAGCTTTGAAGTGTGCTGCTTAAAGAATAGAGGCGTTGCATTTTTTAGAAATTCAGCAGGGACTCTATCTACTCCAGGTGCTTTTCTAGGCTTGCTGCGTGCGAGGGCTTCTGACACTTCTGCTACCTAAATCGCTCTTTCCAATGCTGGCGTCGTCGAAAATGTAAATGCAAACAGGTGTTGAGAAAGGGGTCTTTCTGCATAGAGTAGTCTTTGAAAATGCGATGCCAGGCTGTGCGCGCTCACTTTTATACACTCAGAAAAAAAAGGCGTTCTAAAAATAAGCCCAATTTTCTTACTTTTATACCCAGTCCGTTCTTGATTTTTCCGGTCAAAAAATAAGACCATGTTCTTAAAAGTATAACAAACGTTATAAATCGACGAACAAATTAAGAAAACTGGTTCTTAAATTGTGTCTTGAAAAATGACCGACTGAGTCCGACCGATAATTATTGATTAAAACCAAATGAATTTAAAGTTTGGCATCAATTATGTTATATTATTATATAAAATAAAATAAAAAAAAGCTAGTTTCCGCTTTTCCGAGGATTATATACATTTGAAGCTCGGGCTAATTCTATAGAAGAAGGCTCTAAACGAATTTTACACAATAATATAATTTTCACTATATCATTTTGCTAACAGCTATTCGATTTTTTAGTCCGACCTTTTTAAAATTGGCAATTCAGTTCTGAAGCAGACAATATTAACATCTGGCAAGATTAAAGAGGCTATAATTGAAAACCAAAAGTCTTTCTCCCTAGAACTACTTTTTCGGCCGTTCTTTCCTGTCCTTTCCTATATAATATAATCAATTAATTTAAAAAAAATTGTTTTTGAATTTTGTGAGATAAACTCAAATATAACAAATAAAATATGTAAGGATGGTAAAATTAAACAAGAAAGAAAGTCGGTCAAGCCCGACAATAACATACTCTGTACCAAGAAATTTTGTCTTTTGATCATAACTCGAAAACCGTTCATCCGATCTTCTTCATTCCTTTGGCGGATCGATAAGTTATTAGAATGAACCATCTATCTTTAAAACTGTGGGAGATATGACGTTTTTTCTAAATTGCGGGGGCGGGAGGGGGCGTGGCCAAAATTGAAAATAAACTTGATCTGCCTGCAGACATAAGAAGCATATGTCCCATACATGTCAAACCTCTATCTCTTACCATCTCTGAGATCTGTGCGTTCATACGGACAGACAGACGGACATGTCTTGGCTGTTGATGCTGATCAAGAATATGTATACTTTATGGGGTCGGAGATGCTTTCTTCTGGCTGTGACATACTTTTGCACAAACTTATGAACTATAAAAATAAATTTGTCTGACTATGGGCCTATTTCACAGTTTCTAAATGGCTGTCATATGTTACATGTCAGATAAGCTCACAATTTACTCTGCTATTTGTAAGATTATGTCACAGATAGTGCCATGTAGGAGATGTAAAATCGGCCCTAAGACTCTTTTCATACCTAACTTTAATTTTCGCAGCTACATTGGCCACCGATTTCCACCAAACTTCAATTTTGGACTACAATTTTCCCACTAAAACTTGTTTTATCGTCCGATATGACAGCTATATGCTAGGCAGATTTATGCAAATATTTTGACTTCGCCAAAGCCATCGTGCAAAGTTTCGTAAGGGTGGATGGACCTCAGGCGGCCATGGTTATTCCAACTCAGCTCAACCTATGTAGACTCAACTCCATGTAAAGTCTACGATCTCTAGGCTAAGGCTAGAATGACACCTTCAATTACAAACAACCATTTTTATCGTGGAATGATTTTGTGAAGGCTAAGATATTACACACAAGCACCTAATCTCCGTTAACAACAAATTGCGACATCAATTGAATGTAGAAATTAAAAATATTATTTTAGTCTTAGACATATTTTTATACCCTGTTCCCATTGAAAATGGGAAAAGGGGGATCATGAAGTTGTGCGAATGTATGTAACAGGGAGAAGGAAAATTTTCCGACCCCATAAAGTATATATATTCTTGATCAGCATGAGCAGCCGAGTCGATATAGCCATGTCCGTCTGTCCGTCTGTCCGTCTGTCCGTCCGTCCGTCCGTCCGTCCGTCCGTCTGTCCGTCTGTCCGTCTGTCTGTCTGTATGAACGCGTCGATCTCAGAGACTATAAGAGATAGAGCCACAAATTTTTGCACGAAGGTAGATTTATGCTGTACGCAGATCAAGTTTGTTTCAGATTTGAAAAATTCCACCCCGTCCCCCTTTTATCCCCAAAAAACCTAGACCTCCTCTATAAATCCAAGACCTAAAAAGCCGTCAGATCCACAATTTTCAAGTTAGAGCCTCGTGGTTTAGTATACATCAAGCTAGGCTCAATATCTATCTATTCTGAAAAGTACAATCAGATCGGACCAAAAACACCGGAGTTATAAGCGAAACAGTTGAGCTGATAAAAGCAGCAGGACTAGAAAAGTATTGCCTACATTTAGGATGACATCTTCAAAAATTCAAAAACAAATAAATGAACAGGGTATTTTGTGGTCGGGAAACTCGACTGCAGCGCCCTTACTTGTTTTTACTTATTTGGCTAACAATGATCTGCTAATTTACAATATATCATAATAAACCCAATACACACACACATATGTATATGTGAGTATATTGTCTGCAGTTACAAACGCATATTCAAACGCATACATCATTTATGATGAGAGAGGGTCTCACTAGCACGAGAGCGCCTTAGCTGCGAGAGCGGCTAAGCCATGATGCAACTATATAAGGTGAGGCCACGCCAGTGAGAGTTCGCTGCAAAGTACCCCGACGTTCAGTGCTGAGCTTACTCTTGAAGCGTAAGGTTGTCCGCGGATGTCGATTTTTTGTTTGTTTTGTTTATGTATTTGGGGGTGGTTTTTTTGCGCTGTAGCAAAAAATGAATACATACTTAGCTGTGTTGTTGTGGCCAAGGCCATGATCATGATGCAACAAAAAGTGTATCACACAAATATTTGTTTAATTTGTATATAAATAATAAATAACACAATACAATTGAAAAAGGTTATATTGTTTTTTGATGTGAAACATCTTTAATTTCGGTACCGAGGATTTTAGTAGGGGTAAAATTTGATTTCAGCGTCACGCATCACGCGTCACGCGTCACGCTGACTTGCATATTTTGTGGTGTTGTTGTTTTCGGTTTGAATGTGCGGCTGGTGGTGTGCAGTGGGAGTTGGGTGGCCGGCCACACAACTTAAGGTAAAGATGAAGATGAAGATGAATATGAGGATGAGGATGAGGAGGATTTGGGGGAGGAGGAGGATTGGGAGGAGGAGGATTAGGAGGCGGAGGAGGATTGGGAGGATTTGGAGGAGGCGGATGAGGATTAGGAGGCGGAGGAGGATTGGGAGGAGGAGGAGGAGGATTAGGAGGCGGAGGAGGATTGGGAGGAGGCGGATGAGAATTAGGATAATTTGGAGCAGGACAAATCCTCATCCGCCTCCTCCTAATCCTCCTCCTCCTCCAAATCCTCCTAGTCCTCATCCGCCTCCTCCCAATCCTCCTCCGCCTCCTAATCCTTCTCCTACATACAGCATGTTTCACATCAATGCCTCGTGAGTGTGGACCACACTCACACCTTTTTTTTTATTAACATTACTAATGTTTAAATGGTTTTAATTAATATTTACACTAGTATTGGATTGTTTCCTAAAATGTATTTTTCTTCTGACAATTGATTGAGCGATCGCATTTGTTGTTACACACACAGACACACCCGCATACAAAAAGTGCGTCCATGTGCGCCACTCACTCTTGCTCTGCCACTCGCTCTCCCACTCGCTCTCCCAATCTCTCTCGCAGCTTTAGCAAAAGTACGCCTCACACTGGCGCGTCCTCACCTTATATAGTTGCATCATGGGCTAAGCCTTCTAGTCTGCAAGAGAGAGTGAGACAGCATGCTGCTATTTCATCACACACATAAAAAATGCCAAAATTTGCCGCCACTTTTACCGCAAAGCTGCAGATGTGTACATGCGACGCACAGTGGAAAAACTTCTAGTTCTATGGAGTTAATTTTTATTTCAAATTTATTTTTGGATTGACATGCAAAATTATTTTGTTAGTCATAATTTTCAATATACATTTATGGAAGTAAAATAAATATAGATACTTATTAATCAAATGATTTACTCATATTGACTGTGTTAACTATCTTGATGATAATTTAACTAACAAGTTTTAGCCTGCACAAGGTCTAAGATATTTACAAAAGCATTGCCATTGTTTATATATGCGAAAGTAAAATATACAAAAAAAAAATGTACAAAATGGAAACTCATTTTACGCCGCTGCTATCCCACTGTGCACAGATCATTCTGGAATTTGTCGATTTGGTTCTCCGAGCTTAAATTGAGTTGAGCCTTTAAAACGTGCGGACGTGCAAAAAATCCATCGCTATGTCAAAAAAGAAAAATGAAAATATTAAAGTGAGACTGGGAAGCAAAAATCCGAAAGTGAGTGCGGAAAAAAAACAATTAAGCGAAAAAACCCGAAAACAATATCGTCATATCGAATGTTGAATTATTCAAACACGCCGCGACCGAGAAAGAATCATTCAAACACGCCGCTACCGAGGAAGAAGACACGCTTCTAAAACGGTTTCTGGATTACATAGAACTTTCTGAAGTTTATTGAAAGGTAAGTTACAGTGATTAAAAGCAAATTGTGAATGTACTTTTTTACATTGTACACACAAATTCAAGGTTACGGCGCGCCGTATTTTTGTGTATGCATGTGTGCGCGCTGCATTTTTGTGTATGCATGTTTGTGTGTGTATGCGCGCCGTATTTTTGTGTATGCATGTGTGTGTGTGTGTGCGTAACGTGGAGACCTAAAAAGTGCGTATTAGATGCATACACAAAAATGCAGAGAGAGAGAAAGATCAAAACAAAAACGATTAAATGTTGTCACCCTCGCTGCAGCAGACTTCAATTATTTTCAACAAAAGTCTGTTGCCATAATTAATATATTTAATAATTACAAATATGTATGTATGTATGTCCGTTTGTCTGTCTGATCGTCTTTAGACCAGGCCTGGCCAGCCATAGCGCCTGGGGGCCCGCAGTCTCTGGGCAAATCATGCCGAATGCATGCCGAAGTCTATCATTACTGTGTATCAGAGAGAGACAGGC
>JAWNNO010005892.1:0-16906 GCA_035044985.1 Lordiphosa fenestrarum | reverse complement strand
AAAAAGCAAAACGTCGTATCTGCATTTCTTCAGCGACAGACAGCTGTGCTGTCAAGTGTCGACAAATGGGGGGCAATGGCAGATGTACAAGTTTCTGCATATATATTTTTATAATATTTAAAGTTAAAACAGCGATGCCTTCCAGTTTTTATTATAGCTTAACAATGAGTGCGATCTCACCACAACAAATTCCGATGTTGTTTTTGGGTCAAGATTTTGACAAGGCAAAAAAATAAGACTATTTTCAGTATATCGAAGGGTTGTTGGTGATTACAGAAATCGTCCATTACGTCTATAGTATAGAATTTATAGTAATTTATGCTTGAAGTTGCTTATAATCCCTATTATGAACCATTGTAGACACATTTTGTGGGGGAACTTCTAACTCTTTCACAAAAAACAAGAAAGAAAGTCGGTCAAGCCCGACTATAACATACTCTGTACCAAGAAATTTTGTCTTTTGATCATAACTCGAAAACCGTTCATCCGATCTTCTTCATTCCTTTGGCGGATCGATAAGTTATTCTAACAACTAAATATGTCCAGAAGGAACAAGCCATCTATCTTCAAAACTGTGGGAGATATGACGTTTTTTCTAAATTGCGGGGGCGGGAGGGGGCGTGGCCAAAATTGAAAATAAACTTGATCTGCCTGCAGACATAAGAAGCATATGTCCCATACACGTCAAACCTCTATCTCTTACCATCTCTGAGATCTGTGCGTTCATACGGACAGACGGACATGGCTATATCGACTCGGCTGTTGATGCTGATCAAGAATATATATACTTTATGGGTCGGAGATGCTTCCTTCTGGATGTTACATACTTTTGCACAAACTTATAATACTCTACGTACCTACGGTACAGGGTATAAAAATAAAAGGCGGTTAATGTAACATTTTTCATTGGTAAAATCGCCAATATCAGCAGTGGTTTTAAGCCAAATGCTTTTTATACCCTTGCAAAGGGTATTAAAATTTTGCCCAGAAGTTTGCAACGCATAAAAATATTCATTTCCGACCCCATAAACTATATATATTCTTAACTTTGTCCGTCCGTCTGCCCGTCAATCTGTCTATTTCCACGCAACCTATTCTCTCAGTTCTTAAGCTAACGAGCTGAACTTTTGAAGATAGTCTTCTTTATGTCGGAACCGACTGGTTTGGATGACTATATCTCATAGCTTCCATAGCAACAATCGGTCGAAAAATTAGTTTCAGTCTCAACACTTTGTATTCATAGGTTTTCTATGCACTTATATAATATTGCCAAGTTTGATGAAAATCGGACAACTATATGGTATAGCTGCCATACAAAAGATAGGTCTGAAAAACAGTCTCAGTTAGAAAAACTTTTTTGTTTTTAATGGTAGCATGCTGCAATTTGCTTCTTTTACATGCTTTCACCCAATTCTAGAAATGTTTGCCCAAGTCGAATGACTATATCATATGCAAACTATCGATCGGAAAATGGGTCATTGTGGGAAAGAAAAGGATTATTTTTGAAAATATTTAAGCGAGCACTTGCAAGGGTATAACAACTTCGTCACAGACCAAGTTAGCTTAGCTTCCTCGTTTATTTCAAAATTTGAGGCCTGCACTTTTGATTTCAAGACTTTTCTACATTTGATTTTAATATTTTTACACTTTTGATCTTAAAGTGATACACTTTGGCCAACCAACCCATACGATATTATTTGCCATAGATACAGAGCAGAATCTTCCCGCCCCCATTGGAAACCTAACATCGAATTCCGTGGAAAAGTAAATTCTTTTACAATGTCAGCCCGACATTGTTGATTTGACAACCTTATATGTATATCAAAGGTGTCTGAAATCAAAGACCCGCACTGTTATTTCAAAATGTCAAATACTTTGATTTCACGTATAAATTGGTACATCCAAAAATGAAAGTAGTTGTTTTAACAGAAATGTCATCATTTAAAAATCAAAGGAACGCTTTTTTGGATAAGAATGTTTTTTAATTTGCTTTTACGTTCAAATAGTTAAAACCAAAAATGAAAGTTGTGGTTTTAACAAAAGTGTCAGCATTTCGAAATCAAAGACCTGCTCTTTGGTTTAAAAATGTTGTTGACTTTGCTTTTATGTTTAAATAGGACAATAAGGAATATTTATGAAAGTTGTCTGTTGAAACAGAAATGTCAGCATTTCGAAATCAAAGGCCCGCAATTTTAATTGGAAAAGTGCAACATTTTGGATTTTACTACGAAGTCCGAAGCTGAATTGCTGATTTTATTACTATTGAAATCAAAAGTATCAGAACTTTTAAATTAAACATAAATGTAGTTGATTTCAAATGAATTTGTTTTTGATTAAAAATTGAAATTAGTTAAATCAAATATAAGAAGAAAGTATGTAACAGCCGGAAGGAAGCATATCCGACCTCATAAAGTATATATTTTCATGATCAGCATCAACAGCCTAGTCTATATAGCCGTGTCCGTCTGTCAGTATAAACACACAGATCTCAGAGATGGTACACAGAGGGAAAAACCGAGAACATTGGTCTCAATATGAGCACATTCGGTGTTAAAAACAAATCATGAACGGATTTCCTCACTTCAAGAACAATTTCTCACTTCAAGAACATTTTTTGAGAATGCAAAATCTTGATGTGAGTTGAAATGTTCTGTTTTTGAGAACATTTTAAACTCAAAAAAAATTTTAGGTCCAGGGAACCCCAGATGCCAGGGCCAGCTCCAGTCCAGAACCAGATCCAATGCCAAGTCTAGGTCCGATTCCAGCTCCAAGTCCATTTGTTCTCAAAAATTTGAGAGCACATTCTGTTCTTGTTTTGAGATGAAATAATCTTATTTTCTGAACACGGTTTTTCCCTCTGTGTAAGAAATAGAAATTTGACTTGTATGGGACACAAACTTCTTATACTTGTAGCCCGATCGAGTTTATTTTCAATTTTGGTCATGCCCCCTCCGGCCCCCGCGATTTGGAAAAAACCTCATACCTCCCACAATTTTAAAGATAGATGGTTCGTTCCTTCTGTCACTGCAGCATCAACATTTAGGCTGAGCGTATAATTTCGTTGATACAGAATGTTATAGTCGGGCTTGACCGACTCTGTTGTTTTCTCTGTGAACATAAACAAACGAAAGCGACGCCGAGATATACAGCAATTCATGAAATTTCTTGTCGTTTTTATTTACATTTGGGTTGACTGCAGTAGAGCATCTTTAAGCAGTATTTTTATCTATTTTGGAGCGTCAGCTTGCGACTGTTTCTTACTACATCCGATAGTAATAAATAAAACTTGCCAAAATACGACAAAAGAAATATCAAAATGAACAATAATTCATTTCCCCCTTTTGACTCAATTGACAACCGATAAATTGCATCTAAGCAAGTTTGCTTGATGATGCAAAATATCAAACATTTTTGCATGCTGAACACGTATGAGCAGTTTGCAATCAACTGTTGCAACCTACTTCTGATGCACATTAAACGCATAAATTTGGCAGCGAATTGTTACCTTTTAAAATCGAAATAGATCGAGATTTTCTATTGTTTTACCAAGAATTATGTACATATCTCCTGCAAGGCTGCAAAAAGCATCACTGGTTGCAAACAAATGTTTCCATACGTTTCCCGCAGCCGCATAATGCTATTCGATGCTATTTTTTGTTGCTGTTATTTGCTGTTGTAATCGAAGTAAGTTGGTGCAGCTTCCCTTCAGCGCACAGTGGCCCAAATAGCCAATCTAGCGGAATTTAAGTTGAATTTCAATTTTTTAAAATTCAGATTTTTTATTTTTATTATAATTGACAACACTTGTCAAAGCTTATAAAAGCTTTTGAATTAGTTCTTAGGTGCATTCCGGATCAGCTGCGAGCTTTCAAAGTGAACATATGTTTAGCACGTGGCCTGCAAAGATTTGCCTGCATTTTGTGACTCTTATTATAAGTTTGTGGCCCGTCTTTTCATGTGTAGCAAAAATATTGTTTTAGAAGTAAGTTGTATTAGTATATATGGTTTTGTAGCGTATTCTGACTTCTTTGGACTATAACTAACGTCGTTCACTCTGGTTCAAGCTAATGTTAGCATTTATGTAAAGTGTAAGTCCTTGTGGTGTGAAAATATCCAAAATGATAACCAACTACGGCCAACTGTTAAGTCTGTTGCACATTTTAGGTGAAATGTCGGTCTCCAAGCGAAAAAATCGCAAAAAAAAAATGTTGGCCCTGAAAGAATTTGTTTCTGGAACAATTTATAAAAACAACAAATTGTCTAGAAATGAATTGGTAGAAATAAACCAAAAATTGACTAGTTTCGTAAGCAAGCTTGCAGAGAAATGAAAGGCTTGCCGTTACAATAGGATTTTTTTGAGAAAAAAAAAACGAAATGGCTTAATATGCCGCTGTTTCAAGACAATTCAACCTTTAAGTCAGACGTGGGTCGTCCAAGGAAAGATTTTGGTGACCTCTGCCCCAAGACACAGATCAAACAAAATAGAAAGTCGGTCAAGCCCGACTATAACATACTTTGTACCAAGAAAATTTTGATCATAACTCGAAAACCGTTCATCCGATCTTCTTCATTTCTTTGGCGGATCGATAAGTTATCCTAGTAACTAAATATGTCCAAAAAGAACAAGCCATCTATCTTCAAACCTGTGGGAGATATGAAGATTTTCCTAAATTTCGGGGGCGGGAGGGGGCGTGGCCAAAATTGAAAATAAACTTGATCTGCCTGCAGACATAAGAAGCATATGTCCCATACACGTCAAACCTCAATCTCTTACCATCTCTGAGATCTGTGCGTTCATGCGTTCATACGGACAGACAGACGGACATGGCTATATCGACTCGGCTGTTGATGCTGATCAAGAATATATATACTTTATGGGGTCGGAGATGCTTCCTTCTGGATGTTACATACTTTTGCACAAACTCACAATACTCTATGTACCTACGGTACAGAGTATAAAAATTGTTTTTGTTGCTTCACATAGTTTAAATAAATAACTTATAAATTTCAAATATTAAGAACTCGAAAATGTATATTATTCAGTTGTATGGGGGCTATGATATATAGTTGACCTAGAAAGATTATATTTATAGAATAAGTGATGAATGCGTTAAAAACCTTAAGTTTAAATTTTCAATAAAATATGTATTCATTTACTCGAGTTATTAATTAAATTCCTCTAGCAGAGCTGTTTGGCCCACTGTGCAGCGGTTTGAATTCAATATTTTTCAGGATTTAAGTAAAAGTGCACAGTTGCCTTGCTGACTTGGTCCAGTCAAACACTATCTCAGATTGCCCACAAAATGCTTCAATGATTGAGTTTGTACAGTAACTAATGCCCACATCATTCGCTGCCATCTAACCCGGTTGTGGTTTCAAAGGCTCAGACTCTACTATTTATTGCACGATTGACTGGCCAAGTTCTACCCCAAGCCACACTTCACTTGGTGCTCTCTTTGGCTTCATTGCGGCATAATTAATGTCTTCGAGTTGCTCGTTTTGTAAGCGCGTTGCGTTTTCCGGAAACTCAATAAAGCCGTGGCCTTTCCGGCAGTTGAGTTCCGGCTAAGCGCAAACGTCAACATTGTGCGCCAGGCTGGCAGGCTACTACGACTGGGTCAACATCAAGTGCTCCATGGTTCATAAAACCTCTTGTGGGCGGGTGCAAAGTGCAAACTTCAAAGCGCCGCCTACAGGACACAACTAATTCAATTAAATCCCTTCGCCGCCACGGGCAGGTCACCGGGCCAGAGAAAAGTGGGCGTTGAAGGGCATTAGCAAAACGCGAATCTGTGGCTTAACTGTCGGATGATTATCAAATTCTTAAAGTTTACCATAGCAAATTATCGAACAATTGCCAAATGTAAACATTTTTGAAGAGCAAAGGTCTAAGGAAAAAATATTACAAATTTGGAAATTAATTCCGATTGATGGGCTACAAATTTTGTGCAATACATTTAGAACATTAGAAAAAAATATACGGACCGATTTCTAATGTACTAGCTGGCTGCTATGTGTTAGAAAAAGTTCGAACTTACTCTGTTATTTGCTGGTTTATGTAGAAGATGTGAAATCGATCGATATATGTTTGTATGCATGTTTGTTCCTTAAAGGCGTCAAAACCACTTAGCCAACTTTCACGAAGCTTTCATTAAATATATATGCCAATCAGAAAATAGTCATAGAATGTTGGATCAGGTCAGTTCCCATTTCCATGTGAAAATAAAAAGTAATTTTTGTGTTCCCGATTCCGATTTCTTTTCGAATAAATGTTCCAATCGCTATCGAATTATAATTCAACTACGATTAACACTGCGCAAGCGCTGATGCGGAGTTACGAAGGAGGCCCTAATTTCATATTTCCATCCTTTTAGTGAAAGATAACACTAGGTAGCAAGGTCCAGCATAATATATTTTCTAGTTATTTGAAATTAAAAACACATTTGTTTTCTTAATTCAAAGAAAATTTCTGGTTTTTAGACAGTTTTTCTTAAATTTTTAAAAAATATATGCCGAAAATTTAGGTTTTTGGAAAATAATTAAATTTTTCCTTTTGAAATGCAAAAATTGTGCTAGAAAACTGCCCTAAAGTTTAGAAAAATATAAGGAAAAACCGCTTGTAATTCTAATATTTGACATGCTGAGAAATTCTCCCTAAAATCTAGAGAACATTTTCCGAAAAATCTACCTGAAGTTTAGAAAAATACAAAGAGACTCCGATAGTACTCAAATTCGAATTTCCTGCTTTCGGAATATAAAAGAGGATTTGAGCATTTGAGAAAATATCCTATAAAAGGTATATATAAGGGTTAATGCGTGTCTTCACTTCCTTACCAATCTAATAGAAAATATTTTGTATTTTCATAAATCTAGAAATGTTTTCTTAAGTCTAGAAAATGAGTTTCTACAATTAAGAAAATTATCTATTACGTCTACATTTTTGGATATTTGAGCTTAAAGCTGCTTTAATACATGTGTATTTTTATCATTTTAGGGCTTTCGTTAATTTTGGCTTACTTTGATATTATCGTAGAGTAACATTTCTTAGCTTTACAATAATATATTCCTTATATTTGTACAGTATTTTTACGCGTAGATATACCATTTGATAAAAAAATTACCATATTTAGTGCCGCCCATAGATATGCAATGGATGTTGTTTCACACTCACCCATTTCTACACTCACCTTTCCCAACAGTCTATTTCAGATTACTACCATTACAATTTACTAAGTTGTAAATGAAGATTGAAATTCTGTTTCGGCCTCATAAATCATTATGTGATTTGCCACTCGAGACATTTAAAATGTCCTTTTATATTGTAATTAAACGGACAGCGTCGTGTCAATAAATAAGTCACCAGTGTATACAGGCCTGTCCTTCAATATTTATATACTTACAATCCCGCATTGAGTTACAAAGTAAATAAATATCCCTAGAACATGGAGTCCTGATGGTGCGGGTCATGTGTGTGTGTTTATTAGTGGCAAACAGAAACATTCCACGGACAACTTTACAACAACTTACTCCCAACCGCCCACCAACTATGAAATACTGCCAAGTAAATTGGTGCACTTGATGGATGGATGGGACACGTGCTGCAGTGTCGATTCACTTTAATTGAAAATGCTTGTGATTTGTTTCCTGCTCTGGTGCAATTGAAACTTGAGCCAAGACAACTAAAATAAAAAAATAAAACAAGTAAGGGCGCTGCAGTCGAGTTTCCCGACCACAAAATACCCTGTTCATTTATTTTCATTTATTTGTTTTTGAATTTTTGAAGATGTCATCCTAAATGTAGGCAATACTTTTCTAGTCCTGAGGGCTATTATCAGCCCAACTGTTTCGCTTATAACTCCGGTGTTTTTGGTCCGATCTGATTGTACTTTTCAGAATAGATAGATATTGAGCCTAGCTTGATGTATACTAAACCACGAGGCTCTAACTTGAAAATTGTGGATCTGACGGCTTTTTAGGTCTTGGATTTATAGAGGAGGTCTAGGTTTTTTGGGGATAAAAGGGGGACGGGGTGGAATTTTTCAAATCTGAAACAAACTTGATCTGCGTACAGCATAAATCTACCTTCGTGCAAAAATTTGTGGCTCTATCTCTTATAGTCTCTGAGATCGACGCGTTCATACAGACAGACAGACGGACAGACGGACAGACGGACGGACGGACGGACGGACGGACGGACAGACGGACAGACGGACAGACGGACAGACGGACATGGCTATATCGACTCGGCTGTTCATGCTGATCAAGAATATATATACTTTATGGGGTCGGAAAATTTTCCTTCTCCCTGTTACATACATTCGCACAACTTCATGATCCCCCTTTTCCCATTTTCAATGGGAACAGGGTATAAAAACAGGTCAATACTCAACTGCTTTTCAACAGCTCTGCAAATGTCCTCGTTGACCAATTGATTTGACAATCGGCATAAATTCTTAGAAGGTCCATTGTTCAAACAAACTTTTAGCCTAAGGCCAGGCTAAGACTACTCTTTGTCCTTGGCTAGGTGCACAGCTGTTTGCTCAACAAATTGATGTTAATGCGGCTTAGAAATAAGCCTGGAACTGGGGGGACTGTGTGGGACACAAGCCTTTCCAAGTTAGACACAATGTGACGACAACTGTCAACATTTAAATAAGATTGATCGATTGGCATTGACTCCGCTGGGGCGTGCCAGATTTGTGCCTTGCTTTGATTTGCATAAAACAGGATGCCGCTGATTTGAACGCCTGCTGGCATCAAGTATGGTACATTGGGTCAAGTGTTAATTTGATATCTAAAAAATTATTAAATAAAAAAGTTTTTCCTACTTTGCAATCAGCTAAGTCAGCTTTAGCTCTTGTAAGCAACAACCACGGTCCAGCTGTTAATCTAAAGCAATTTCTGTTAACTAATTTTGTGCACATTATTTCTGCTTATTTGTACCTGCCGGCAGGTGAATTCCAAAATTAGTTTTCACAAGAAACAGTGTTGAATACAGACTTGAGTAAGGATTAATTAATACTTAAAATGAACGAAAATTGAGTGAAAATCAAAGATGTTACAAAAGGACATAGGCGATATGGAAAAGCCTTGTAAAATTATTTAAAAACAAGAAAGAAAGTCGGTCAAGCCCGACTATAACATACTCTGTACCAAGAAATTTTGTCTTTTGATCATAACTCGAAAACCGTTCATCCGATCTTCTTCATTCCTTTGGCAGATCGATAAGTTATTCTAATAACTAAATATGTCCAAAAGGAACAAGCCATCTATCTTCAAAACTGTGGGAGATATGACTTTTTTTCTAAATTGCGGGGGCTGGAAGGGGCGTGGCCAAAATTGAAAATAAACTTGATCTGCCTGCAGACATAAGAAGCATATGTCCCATACACGTCAAACCTCTATCTCTTACCATCTCTGAGATCTGTGCGTTCATACGGACAGACAGACGGACGGACAGACGGACATGGCTATATCGACTCGGCTGTTGATGCTGATCAAGAATATATATACTTTATGGGGTCGGAGATGCTTCCTTCTGGATGTTACATACTTTTGCACAAACTTATAATACTCTATGTACCTACGGTACAGAGTATCATAAAGATACTAATTAAATTTAGTATAAAAACCTGTTAAGGGCCTCCTTTGAAAACGCTGTATTCCGCGGATCCCGAAACCGTACAATCGCGAAACCGCTTCCCTAAGTTGCTTATCACGAAAGCAAAAACGTGAAGTAAGTCAACAATCGCGATGCCTAATACAATTCTAACTTACAGCGCGCAGCAAACACACACGCCCACAAATGCAACCACCCAAAGATGGAAAGCACACACACACACACAACCACACTCGAATTCGAACTACAACTTTATTAATCCCTAAAACGCAAATACGTACTTAATCACGATCCCTAACTAAAATATATCCTAGTCTAGAACGCGTAAGCCGAATCTAAACGCACTTAATATTTACAAAACGCGTTCTAACTATTTCGCGCGCGTAAATTACACACACACACACATCCACACAAGATTGCAATTTGCCAAAATCTTATCTCACTATATTGATAAGTTTGTTTTTGGCCTATTAAACTAACACTAATACTAAGATCGAGTTAGTTAGTGAGTCTAAATAATAAACCCAATGTCCAAACGCGAATCACACACACACTCACAAACGCGCGCCTTTATTTATTTATTATTTAAAACACGTAATTTGATTAAACCGGACACGCTAATAAACTCCTTAATATTTTTGTAAATTTTCGCAATGAAAATTGCGTTGTAAAATTTAGAAATCGCAAAGAAAAAGCCTTTTTAAATCGCAGCCACAAAATTTCGGAAGCGTTCGAGATAGTCGTACGAGTCGAAGTAAGGAAACTACGAGTAGGAGGAAGAGAGAGAGAGAGAGAGGATTGGCACGCGCCGCAGACAAAAAAAAACCTTTGCATTTGCCAGAGCTAGAGATGGGCTCACATCGAAAACTACGCGGGACTCCGGAGTGACCAGAATGACTTAACATCATTGTGATTGCTTGATATTATGTTAGAATTAAAGAACTCGACTATTTTTATATTATTTGCAATTTAAACAATCCACGTCTTAGTAGTCAGATGGCTATCGGGCGATATATTTGTCCCGCGACCATCTCTAATTTCTCTCTCTCAATATTGTGTATGTGGGAAAGGGAAGGGGGAAAATGAGAGCGTCCCAGTTAGCTTCAAGAATCCAATTGGATCTAATGAGCTAGCCATAGCTGTTAGGTTTTGTATAGGATTTCGTTGTTGGAATTACTCAGACAATATATTTGCAGATTTAATTCATTTAAAAGGCGGAATTTTTGGCGGGGCGGGGTCATCACACCCACAACATCCAATATGAATCGTTAACTAAAAATTTGTCCTAAAATATTGTTGGCTATCACTTTGCTGTAAAGCCGTTGCTCATATATACATACATCTACATACAAATGTATGAGTTTTGCCGCTGCAGGAGCAGGCCAGATATATTGAATTTTCGTTTCCTCATATCTTTACTACCGTTCATCCGATCTTTACGATTCCTTTGGCAAATCGAACAAAAATTTTTATTAGAAAATATGTCCAGAAGGAACAAGCCATCTATCTTCAAAACTGTGGGAGATATGACGTTTTTTCCATATTGCGAGGGCGGGAGGGGGCGTGGCCAAAATTGAAAATAAACTTGATCTGCCTGCAGACATAAGAAGCATATGTCCCATACATGTCAAACCTCTATCTCTTACCATCTCTGAGATCTGTGCGTTCATACGGACAGACGGAGACGGACAGACGGACATGGCTATATCGACTCGGCTGTTGATGCTGATCAAGAATATATATACTTTATGGGGTCGGAGATGCTTCCTTCTGGATGTTACATACTTTTGCACAAACTTATAATACTCTATGTACCTACGGTACAGAGTATAATTAAATTTATAAACATTTGTTGGCTTGAAAATAAATTAGCCATTTACATGGCCCAGACTTTCCCTAAGTCAGAGTCATTACGAATCTGATTGTTTACTACTAGATGTGTGCACCAGAGCGGACGTCCTGAGTATGGAATTCTTAAGGACACGTTCTCACTCTCTAACTTTTGCTGTTTGCTGTATAAAAGGCGTAGTAACAAAGGTAAACACAAATTAAGTTTTAAGTGGCACGAGGAGGCTCTAAAGTTTTTTGAAATCACTCATAGACGGCCTTGTCTATTTTGATATATTTGTCTAGAAATTATTCAAATTCTTGAAATAAAAAGATAGCACTCTTACCATGCTTATGCACACCAAATTTAGCATTGTTTGTGCTTAAAAAAAAAACCATTCAAAAATTTGGCTGAGATTCTTATCTCTCTCGTAAAAACGACAGTTTGGCAATAGTTTGAGGGGAAACTTTGTTGATAGTTTGGCGACTTATTATGAATACTTTTAGGTAGACGGTAAATTCAATTCAATATAAGAAGTATCTGCGTGTGTTCAATCCATAGGCTTCAAATCAAAAACCAAACTTAGGAAATTTTAGTCAACGTAATTAAACGATTCCAAAAAATTTATTATGCTCCTTAGTTCAAGAATGACATTTGCTTTGAGAAAGCTATATATTTTGCAGTGAAGCACCTTGTGATGTACAACATTATTCGTTTTGTTGTCAGGCGCAAGAGCCACAGAAAATTGATGGTTTGCCGACACGTGAACATGCCACTTCAAACGAAAAACATGAACACTCTCAATTCAGAACACACACTTCAGGATTGGCCATGTGATTTGTTATTTGGTTGAACGAATGCAAATTGAAAATGTTTAAGCTGAAAGGGCATCGGAATTTTTGGAATGCATCGCCTAGTGAGTTACAATGATCACCAGTTCTATGATTACCAAACGCATTTCATTGCATAGTTTTGGATCAATTACATATTTCGAGTCAACTTTTAGTTGTAAATTCACAAATTTTAGATTGGCCCGGCCTACACCTCTATCTACACTTTTTTTTAACCCTTAAAAGAGAAGGAAGAAACGCTTTCTTTTGCGCTCAGAGAAAACTTTTTCCTTTCTACCAGAATTAACGCTTTCTTACCGCTCAGAATTGTCGAACAGTGGAACACTTCGTCCCAAAGGGAGATAAGAATGCATAAGCAATGCAATATCGCACTGGTATAATCGCATTCTTATCTTCCGCACTGCAAAAAAAATTTTGCTGGGGACCCAAATATAAAATAAAAATATTCTCAATTAATCAGAAGCTATCCTCCACACTGTAACATGCTGGGATTTGCCCTGCAGGACAAATTGTTAGCACTTCCGTTAAGGCTTTTCAGGGCTCGCCGCTTGTTTACTGCCCAGTTGGCCCAGTGCCAACCAGTTTGCTTGAATTAGGAGTGCATAACAAATCACTTAGCGCCTGTCATTCAATAACCTAATCAGTCTCAGCGTGTGAGCTCTAGTCGTTTGGCTATAAAATGTCCTTGTTGGCCCCAGTACACGCATCAGTTGTTCAACAGCAGCCATTTCGCGCATCGCGGCACAACTAAGACATTTAGCTCTCCCCACCGAATCGTCGTTTGTTGTAGTCCAGCAGTGTGTGTCCTAAGTGGCGCTCGTAAAACGCACAGTTTAGTCTGGTCCAGTCCAGTTATGTGTAGACCAAGTTATTGCACATTGCTGCTTATCGTGGCATCCAGCTACGCTCTGCTCGGCATCAACTATGCCAGGACCTTACAGGTAAGACCTAAAAAAAGCACGGAGGCTGAATACACAAGCGCCACTTAATTAGTTTTATTTGCCGAGGCGGAGCGTGATGCAGCTTCTAATGAAGCGTCTCTTGGCTGTAAAGCTGCGCTTTTTGGTAATATCCTGCTGTCAATTGCTGTCTAACTAAGACAGGCATTGCCATTGGTACCTTATTAATTAGCTGTTTTGGCGCGTTTCGATTTGGGGGTTGAGGTTGCGACTGACTACACAGAGAAAAAAAAGGACTGCTTAAAATGAAAAGGACGTCTTACTGCGATATAAGAATTTTATTTTCTAAAATGTCAAATGTCTGTTTTGTTGGTCCATGGAGCTTACAATCTGAATGTCAAGCAGATTGGATCGAAATGAACGAACCCACCGCAAACTCATTTTCCACCAGGGGTTTGAATTTTTATACTCTGTACCGTAGGTACATAGAGTATTATAAGTTTGTGCAAAAGTATGTAACATCCAGAAGGAAGCATCTCCGACCCCATAAATTATATATATTCTTGATCAGCATCAACAGCCGAGTCGATATAGCCATGTCCGTCTGTCCGTCTGTCTGTCCGTATGAACGCACAGATCTCAGAGATGGTAAGAGATAGAGGTTTGACGTGTATGGGACATATGCTTCTTATGTCTGCAGGCAGATCAAGTTTATTTTCAATTTTGGCCACGCCCCCTCCCGCCCCCGCAATTTAGAAAAAACGTCATATCTCCCACTGTTTTGAAGATAGATGGCTTGTTCCTTCTAGACATATTTAGTTATTAGAATAACTTATCGATCCGCCAAAGGAATGAAGAAGATCGGATGAACGGTTTTCGAGTTATGATCAAAAGACAAAATTTCTTGGTACAGAGTATGTTATAGTCGGGCTTAACCGACTTTCTTTCTTGTTAATCATCGAAAAATTAAAACACAAACTAAAAACCGAGTTAAATGCTGGTTGCCTTGGATGAAAACTAGCTATACGCTAGCAGAATTTTCCGCTAGTTTTCACACCCTAGGGGCGAATTTTCCAGCATAAAACAAGTAAGGGCGCTGCAGTCGAGTTTCCCGACCACAAAATACCCTGTTCATTTATTTTCATTTATTTGTTTTTGAATTTTTGAAGATGTTATCCTAAATGTAGGCAATACTTTTCTAGTCCTGATCAACAACTGGGTTGGTGCTCTTATCAGCTCAACTGTTTCGCTTATAACTCCGGTGTTTTTGGTCCGATCTGATTGTACTTTTCAGAATAGATAGATATTGGGCCTAGCTTGATGTATACTAAACCACGAGGCTCTAACTTGAAAATTGTGGATCTGACGGTTGTTTAGGTCTAGAATTTCTAGAGGAGGTCTTGGTTTTTTGGGGATAAAAGGGGGACGGGTGGGAATTTTCCAAATCTGAAACAAACTTGATCTGCGTACAGCATAAATCTACCTTCGTGCAAAAATTTGTGGCTTTATCTCTTATAGTCTCTGAGATCGACGCGTTCATACTGACAGACAGACGGACAGACGGACGGACAGACGGACGGACAGACGGACAGAGGGACATGGCTATATCGACTCGGCTGTTCATGCTGATCAAGAATATATATACTTTATGGGGTCGGAAAATTTTCCTTCTCCCTGTTACATACATTCGCACAACTTCATGATCCCCCTTTTCCCATTTTCAATGGGAACAGGGTATAAAAATCCTATCATCAATTATGTCAAAGACTATCCCTACATAACGAATTTTAAGTCAATCGGATGATATAGACAACATTATTCCTGAAATTTTGTACACCCCAGGGGTGATAAATGCAATATCGGAATGTCACATTACAAAAAATTTCTATTACTGTCAACAAAAACAGAGTTGCCTGTCAATCGAATGAAAAATTGTAAGTTCAATACATACATTTTCCGGGAACTTTTACAATTTAATTTATTTCGAATATTTTTCTTACAAACCGAATTTTAAGTCGATCGAGTGAAAATAAGTGGTTTTCCGAAAGCTTTTCCACCCTGCGGGCCAATTTTCCAACGTTGGAACATGATATCTCAAGTTATTTTGCATACTTTCCGTATCAAATGAATGTTAAATCAATCACGTAAAAAATTGTTTTTATCATGCAAAGTTTTCCGGAATCTACGGGCAAAGTTTTTAACATTGGAATCTCTTATTATCCTCACAGAGCGAGTCTTAAGATCATTCGGATAAAAAATGGCTTGCTTGCATGCAGAATTGTCCAGGAGTTTTCCGACCCTGAGGGCAAATTTTCCAGCATCAGCAATTCACATGAAAACTTGAAAAATGTTTTAGAAGTCATTTGGATGTAAAGGGGTTTTTAAATGACCAATTTTCCGGGAGTTTTCCGACCACATGGACACATTTTTCAACTACGGAAAATTACATCGCAAATTATTTCGCATACTATATCATAGAAATATGTATTTGAATTCCGAATTATCTGGGATCGATCGATCCTACGTGCCAATTTGAACCTTTTTTTTCTGGGTAGTAGTAGAACACACTCGTTCACGAAACCCATTCAATACATATTATTTCCGATGTTGCCACCCACTGGGAATCACCCCGTGAAATTATTTGAGTATACTGGAGGAATAAAAGACCGTGCGAAATCCGGCTGTCCGGCCGCCCATCAAACCCGTTCAAGATCGAATTCGTCAAAATCCGCTGCGCATGCTAAAAATCATGTGTCGTGAGATGAATACTAGCAAAAATATTCATTCATTTTTATATTATAACCAAAAAGACGCGAACCAAAACCAGAATTTGAATAAATGTTTGAAAATCTTAAAATGAACCCTATAAGATATTTAATAATTTCGTAAAGCTCAACTCTTGCAGGGCTGCATTCAAAGTTTTTCCTGTTCAGCAATGTTCTTTAAGTACTATTGAATCTTTAGTGGTATCGCGAAATTGAGCACATGTTTTCACATATTCATAGACAATAAGCTATTTGCTGAGCGTGACTAATCTAGTTGCTTTGTTGAGCTGATCTAAGCTGAATTTCAAACAGATCAAGTACATCATGCCCCATTTCATTAGCTATGAGTAGAACTTCAGGGATGATGGGCTCTATTATAGAAGATTATGTTCTGCCCTTTAACCTATTTTCCATCCGACCGGAAGATTTTTGGAAATGAACACTTGATTTGAACCACATTTTTATACCCGTTACTCGTAGAGTAAAAAGGGTATACTAAAGTCGTGCAAATGTATGTAACAGGGAGAAGGAAGCATCTCCGATATCATAAAGTATATATATTCTTCATCAGCATCAACAGCCGAGTCGATATAGCCATGTCCGTCTGTCCGTCCGTCCGTCCGTCCGTCCGTCCGTCTCCGTCCGTCCGTCCGTCCGTCCGTCCGTCCGTCCGTCCGTCTGTATGAACACCTAGATCTCAGAGACTAGAAGAGCTAGAGCAACCAAATTTTATACGTAAGCTAGTATTGTCTGTAGGCAGATCAAGTTTGTTTCAAATTTTGGTCACGCCCCCTCCCGCCCCCGCAATAAAAAATGTTGAATAACTCCCACAATTTTTAAGATATCGAGCTCAGATTTTGCAGTGTAGTCTTTGTGTCCAATATCTACAATCTCACAAATTTTCAAAAGGATCGGATAATAAATAGCCGAGCGGAGCTGAGTAA
>JAWNNO010005891.1:0-23965 GCA_035044985.1 Lordiphosa fenestrarum | reverse complement strand
CCTAACATTGGTCCTTTAGCCAGTGAATGCAAGGCTGCTTGGGCTTCGTTGCGAGATAGCTATCGCTATCATCGCAAGTCGTCTGCGACCAATCGCGCTAAAAGTGGTAGTGCAGGGGGCGTCATGTTGGATGGGCCCCAAGTCAGCGACCATGTTGACTGGGCGTTAGCCGCACATATGTCGTTTATGCCAGACATGTCATCGCAGAGAAGGTAAGCTATATTCAATAGCATTTTGGATAAATTATTTATTATTTTTGCAGAACTTTCAGCTCTTCATTTGACCCGAACGAAGCGTCTTGCAGCACCAGCACTCCCACTCTAATAGAAACCGAAAACGGCAGCGGAGTGTTTAATTTCGATGATGTCATCCAGCAAGCCCAAGGCACCACATATAGTGATGGTTTGCTCGAGAGCGATTTGCCTGTTGGGAACACGGACAGTGTTTCATATTCATATGTATGTAAATATCGCTTATTTAATAACAAAACCAACCGATTCTAATTTATAATTTTCGGCAGGAAAAAGGAGGGAAACACCGCAGAGTGGAGGAGCCAAGAGAATCACAGAAACTAGCAGGTGTGGTTGGACAGTTTTTAGAGAAGTTGAATGTGGGTAAACCTGCCCGCACTTCAGTTTTGGGACAGTTTGCTTAATAGGATGACTCCAGCAGCAGCCCGAAGTGCAGAAAGAGCTGTAACGGAGTTGTTGCTTGCCCTTACCAGCGAGGATGAAAATATATTAGAATTATTTTGAGTATTACAATATACATGAATGGCCTTTATTTGTAGTATTAAGAAATGAAATGAATGAAATTAAAACTTATTAAGCTTTTTATTGATTTAGCACTCCAGCAGATTCGTACTGTCATGGTACAGAACCGTCTGAAGAGTTTACATACTCCATAACTGAGTTCCGAACATATTTCGGGTAGTCTTGTAAGCGGCCACGGAAACCTCGAAGAGGGGTACCTGCCTTGCTTTGGGGTGTGTTTAAATCTATGGCTAAAGCATAATCCCTTGGATTCGAACGCATTAAATAATTGTGCTGAAAAAACAACATGCAGTTACAATTTTTTGGGCTCTTTCCGGGTGACACAGTAAGGTGCGTTGTACAGCCATCCACCTGGCACTAAGTATGCCGAATGTATTCTCAATACATCGGCGAGCTCTGCTGAGTCGATAGTTAAAGACTCGCTCTTCTGGTGTGAGGTTTCGAGACCCATACGGCTTTATGATGCTTTATGAAGTATGGGGTGTCCTTTCCGTTGAGCAAGTTGTCTTCAGGAAACTCCAGACTGCCCCACAGAATGGCCTTGCCAAACTTAGAGTGTGAGAAGACATTCATGTCTCCCTAACTGCCATAAGCTCCAATGTCGATGTAGTTAAATCGATAGATGCAGTCGCAAATCCCCAACAGCACAATCGAATGAAAGCCCTAAAGTTGCAGGAAAAGACTTTTGTTATATGTGGAACTATACATATAAATGACTTACTTTGTAGTTATAAAATGTACTTTCACTTTTAGGTGATGCCCTTATAGCCACATGTTTCCCGTCAATGGCACCAACGCAGTTCGGGAAGTTCCATGTTTCCAGTTTGGCAGTTCTCCACTCAGCTCTGAACAAATGGCATCACATACCAGGTCGATAGTATTGCCAAAATGTTGCTTGCTGATTCGATACATCGAGCCAACGTGACGTTGGATATCTCCAGAAGCAAGAAACCTTGTAAGGAAATAATGGAGTCTTCATAAATACATACATACATACATTATAAAATGATGCAGATATGGTTTCACCCAACACCTGGGACGTTTGCGTCTGCTGCTTGCATCCTCTTCTTCCTCCTCTTCCAAAATGATTACTGCAGCGAATGCCACAGCAAGAGCACCTCCAACCTGTAATGCTGCTCGCTTATTGGCAATATTTTAATGTAGTTATTTGTTTCGAATTTACATAAGCGTTATTTCCACAGAAATAACAGCTGGAGAAATGGGTGAACGTACCTTCAAACAATACCAAACGTTGAATTTTTGTCGTTTTTGGCATTATTTAGCTATCTCGGCACACTATTTCGTTTTACGATCCACTCTCGAAATAAATGACTTTTTCGTGCGCCCTAACTGTTTGGCGTTCTCCGTACGATAGCTTAAGTAACTAATTTTTTAAATTTCTTTGACCTTCACTTTTCTGCCGCTGGGAATTAATTTCACGTCTCTAGCTACTAGCTCTAGCTAAGAAAATGAAAATTTTTAGCGATATCTTAAGGATTGCACATTTGCATAATAGAAACCAAAAATTGGGCTAGTTCAGTCCGATTTGAAGAAACCTATTGAATTTAAAAGGAAATTTGAAAATTCCCTTCATTGGGCCGCGCCCTTCCCTTATCGGTCTAGACCCTTTCCCCTCCATTTTCGGGTTTTCAGGAC
Organism: Lordiphosa fenestrarum; assembly: GCA_035044985.1. Classification (NCBI taxonomy): domain Eukaryota; kingdom Metazoa; phylum Arthropoda; class Insecta; order Diptera; family Drosophilidae; genus Lordiphosa; species Lordiphosa fenestrarum. The sequence continues at coordinate 21,536 of JAWNNO010005891.1, read as the reverse complement.
GATCGAGCAAGTGATAAAATAAACTTCGACGCGTTTTTTCGATTTCAACCAGTGGAAATAATAGCCGGTTTTAATTGGATACAACTGTAAGGTTAATTTATAATTAAATATATAGAAAATAAAACTATGTTAAAAAGTAATACATTTTATAAATATAAGCTAAAAAAGTTTTTTTTTACAACTTCGGGTTTTCAAACATAGGGCCACGTGTGACTGTTATATCATCATATGGTGAAGATTGAGTAATATGTAGAGCCTTGAATTTCTTCAATACAAGAAGAGAGTAGAACTTTTGTGCGGCCTGAAATGAAATTAAATAAAATGCATTAACTCCTGAAAATATGGCATTATCCACTCTAAATGCTAATTCAGCTAAGAATTAAGTAAACAATAAGATTAAGAAGTTCGATTCCACTATTTTTTGAAAAGTTAATCGAAGCAATTTTGCTTCAGTTTGGATTTGCTGTTCTCAATTCCGAAACGGCGAATTGAAATCGACCTGAAAGCAGCAAACACAACGATCAAAATGGAATATCAAGACAATAAAAAAGAAAAACTGTTTTTAATTCTGTTAAAGACTTATATGCAAATCAAATAACAAAAAAATTTCAAGTTGATATTAGAATTAACTAAAATTAACTAAACGTACATTCTACAACACCGGCCAACTAACATATGTTTTTAAAACGAAAAGAGTCTTATTTTCCGGGGGATGGCTACAGTGCAAGTAGAAGGGATAACACGCCTGGGTTTGAGGTTAAACTGCAGGTTTGCTATGACTTTTTAACAGGTTATATTACGGTTTATTTGCAAGAGTTGAAAGTTGTGCCGCCCGACATTAATATCCCCGTTACACTTAGATAAATTTTTAAAAGATTGAAGTTGTTTACTAAATTTTAATTCAATGTCTCCTCTCTAGAGTAACAATTGACAATATCCGCCCCTGTATTCAACGGTGTATTAGCAATTACCAATATGGGCAACGCCTAACCCTGCCTGGCCCTGGAAGCTATCTATGAGCAATAAAATACTTGACACGGCACGGCACGGACTAAGCGTGCCATCAACAAAATACTCAATTAAATTTGTGTTCCCCAACAACAACTGTATGCAGTAAATTTTGCCCGTTTAATTGATTTTGGTTGTTGTTGCGAAAAGTATGTTAGAGATACAAAGTAGATGGGGGGTACTAAAATAAAAGATAGAGAGAATAACCCCGAGGTAAAGCCTCAGAAAGGAAGATCGATTGGTTGGGTGCGTCCAAAGAACTTCTGGTGTAAGTTAAGTGGGAGCATCAAGTGTGCCAAAGAAATTTTAGAATCAACACTTCAGATGGGAAATTCGAGAATTCGAAATTCTTGTTTAGACTTGAAACAAATTTTCTTCCTTCCCAGCAAAACATTAAGTGTGATCCCGGTGATCGCTTCGGAGACTGTATGTTGGTGGATTAACAGAAATTGCCTCTGTAAATTTCCTGTGTGGTCGAGCAAATCTGGCATGCGTATACGCAGGTCCTGTCTGCTAGTTGGAAGCGACAGTGAGACTTGGAATGACAGGTGGTTCGGGCGCTTAGCCACTAGACCATTGGCTTTTCTCCTCGTGTAGACCACATGGGTCATTGTGTGGCATCCTATGACGGTGCGGCATTTTGAGCACGCTGGAGGATGCTCCATTTTGTGCTCCGCCGTCCATGCTGGTGCCGCGTAGTCACATTGGACACGGCCGATGGACTTGTATGTGGTCAGCAATGTCTCCTTCTCGTTTCCCCAGGAGCTGCCTGGAATCGCCTTGAGTGCCCTGATCCTTTCTCTGACTTTGCGTGCCGTGTTTTCAGAGAGCCTCGCAAAGAAGAGAAGGTTGTCAAATGTAACTCCCAATATTTTTGGTTATTTGCTTGAAAGAATTGTGGAGCCATCCACGGTGACATTGAGTTGGGCATTCACTATCTTGGTCCAGGTAGTGAGAGACAGGTTCCGGCAATTCACGAATGTTGGTACTGTTTGAGGTAGGTGTATAATCTCTCAGCTACCTTTTTGTAGTCCTTATTCGATCCGAGTATGATGCAGTCATCTGCATAGCTGATTAGTTTTAGTTCCGGAGGTAATGTTTGCAGCAAAGATACATAGAAATTAAAGAGGAGTGGGGAAAAACTAAGGCTTGAGGGACTCCATGCTTCAGCTTTCTGTATTTAGATTTACCTTGGCGGACCTCAACAAAGGCCTGCCGACCTGTCAGGAAGTTGGCTGCCCAGCGGTCCCGCAAACTCTGCAGTGAAGTCGGCAGTCGGAAGTCACTTAGTGATGGTCAATAGGCTGGAGAATCGTGATGGGCCTGCAGATGTCAGGGAAGCTGCTGCAATTAGGCGTGATTCTGGTGGGTTGATCGTGGTTCACATTGTCGAAGGAGGTGTTCTCTACCAGTTCTGCGATGCTGTTTCCTCTGAGGTCATTGCGTAATAAAGAGGGAGAACCAGCTTTTATGATGGGCGATAAGGTCGCCCATTATGATGCGGTTTTTATCTTTGAGCAGTGGAGCAAGGTTGGGTTGATATCCTGAAGTACAGGCTGTAACGGGGGGAATGTAGTCAATCAAGAGGTCTTTGGACATGCCGCCGGCTTGGATAGCAATTTCCTGCAAGTCCATGTGTCCATCGGAGACTGGATCCGGCTGCAGGTCTCTGTAGGTAACAGATTGGTCGATGATCAACGCCAGTCCACCACCTTCATTTCGATGCCGATTTGCACGAACGATTTGGGGTAAGTGCTGTGATCTGCATGTGCCCAGGTGTAGTCGTCAGTTGCTGTTGCTGTGCATTGTGCGCAGCTCTTTATCTTGTATTAGGCAGTGACGCTACCGGGGTTGTTGGTGGGGGAGCTCTTTGTAAGGGCGCTTGTTTGTAAGGCGATTCATGGTTAACTTATAGACTAAGCTAAAACATGATTGACAGTAACACGTGACATGAAAACAGCTGAGCTGCCAAAAACATTGTTTCCAAAAAGAAAGTTGCTAAAAAATCACCCTTTACATTTCAGTACTTAACAATTATTGCAACAATCACAAAACAATACTGTTTATAGCCTATTCACACCACAGTCCATCTCAGCGGAACGATGAGAATATGGTGAAAAAATGAAACTCGTCTTCATACTGTCACCGTTCACCGTCTACCGTCAATGCCTTCTTCTTCTTCCCCCATAATTGAAGCATATGTGCCAATCAAAATAATTAAATAAATTATCTAAAATAATGGAAAATAGTTTAACTAATTTGGTGGTTTTGTTAGTCGCTCAAAAGCAGCATCAGATGATAGTTCAACTAACTGCCGAGTTGGAAAATGACTGATAGGTGGATGATATGGACATCGAAAATATGGTTTTGATGTTTCTGCTGAAGCTATAGGAACTGCAATTCCGGAGTCAAAGCATGCAGCAAACTGCACAACTGTTAATTTTAATGCCATCCATTGGCCCTTATTTATTTTGTAGGCAACAGTACGCATTAATTGCTAATTTTTGGAATCCTCCAGGGTAGTTGACATATCAATGCATCTGAGAAAAATGTAACACGCGGTATTAGTAATGCCAATGGTGTCGAAATTGGCCTTCCATGTCAGATTTTACTTGATTTTTTAGCAATTTTGTCAAGTTAAACCATCTGCTACGAGCTATTGTTTTTGTCGGATATTTTTTGACACCATCTAATCATATAGTTTTACCTATGCACTAATTAAGCAAATTTTGTTTCATTTTTGACAAGATCATTAGCAAAGTTATAGCGTCTTAAGCCCGAAAATTTAACGAAGCACAACATCTTGTTGAGAATATGTATAAGCATCAATACCAATGCTAGCATGTATAGATATTGTATTTGTAGTCAGCACCTTGCTGAATTGGAAGCAGAGGCAAACGCAAAAATGGAAACCGCGCTTTGCTCTGTACTCGCAAATAAACTTTCAAACTGAACACACGCATTTAATCTTCTGCTCAGCCTTTCTTGGTCACCACTGCCAGGACAAAGTGAATCCTTCATTCAAGAGGTTATGGGCTCAGGATACGGTGATAAATTTACTATCTGGTTTTGAAATAGTTAACGGTCTATATTTAGTCTGAGAAAACGTGTTTCTGACCAAATAAAATAAAAGAGTTGCGAACTCAAGGTCAGTTGAAACACAATTGCGTTTCGGTGTAATTGGCGTGACCCACAATAGTAATATGAGTGCTATGTACCAAATTGAAAAACTGAAGGACAAGAACTATGATTCTTGGAGCATACAAATGCGCAGTGAATTGGTGCATGCGGAGCTATGGAGTGTGGCGTCGGGCGACTTACTGGCATCAAACGCCGGTGAAGGAGTCAATTGGGCAGCGTTGGATCAAAAGGCATTGGCCAATATCACATTGAGTGTAAAACCCTCCGAACTTGTATCACTTTACAAGAAGTTGCTCGGCTTACGCATGACAGACGGTCAGAGCATGACCAGCTATTTAAATTTGTTCGGCGGGATTGTGGATTAACTGGCGGAGGTTGGAATCGAGATGAACGATGAGCTACGAGCGATCATTCTACTTTCCAGTCTGCCAGCCGGCTATGAGAGAATTTTACGAAATTCTCTGTATAAAATTAAAGGAAGAGGTGTAGCAGAAATATACATCGAGAATGCCCAAGCATTTACAGTTACGCAGAAAAAAAACAGTTGGTCGAAGACAGGCACAAAGAAGAAATTTGCAAACGGTGCTTGATTTAAGTGCGAGAAAATGGGCCACATAAAGGCGCAATGCGGGAGCGAGAGCGCGAACAAAGAGGGAAGCCCAGAGAGAAGACAGAAAAATAAACAGTTCAGTTTGCTGATAGCCTTGGACGCTGGAAGTTTCGAGAAATCGAAATGGTGATTGAATTCAGGGGCAACCAGCCATATGTATTGCAATAAAGATTGGTTTTCGAAGCTGGAGGCACATTCGGGAATGATCGGTTTGGCTAATGCAAGATACCTACAGGGCGAGGGCAAAGGAGAAGTTAAGCTGGATACTGAATCTTGGACATTGACTTTAAATAATGTGCTATTTGTATTAGGGCTGGCAGGAAATTTTATGTCAGTAGCTCGAGCCATCGAGTACAACTGTGAAGTGCATTTTGGGCCGCGGATGGCAGAAATTGTTCAAGATGGCCAGTGCATACTGAAGGCAAAAAAGGTTGACAACTTGTACTTGTTTGAAGTCAAGAGAAACAATTGCTTTGCGGCTGTGGAACACGAAAGAGCGCTCTGGAACAAACGATTTGGGCACCTAATTTACGGAATTTTGAAGGAAGCTGCAAGAAAAAATTTAGTGCGCGGGATGGAAAAGGTAGATTTTTCTGTCAAGGAGTTAAGTAAAACATGCATGGTGAGCAAGATACACGTCCAGGCTCGCGCTACTTTTTATCGTTTATCGACGACAAGTCCAGGCAATTGTTTGTTTATTTCCCGAAGGGCAAAGACGAAGTCTTTAGCAAGTTTGTGGAATTTAAGAATCTGGTGGAAGGACAAACTGGCAAAAAAGCTGAAATGTGTCCGTAGCGACAACGGGGGCTAGTATTTGAACAAAGCATTGTATGGGTTACTCAAGGAAAATGGAATTGCACAGCAGTTAACAATGGAATACGCACCGCAGCAAAATGGAGTTGCGAAAAGAGCTAATCGCACTTTGGTGGAGATGGCCAGATGTTTGCTGGCTGAGGCAATAAACACGGCGGTGTATTTGCGAAACCGTTCGCCTTCCAGATGAGATGACACCAAGCCAAGCGGCTGATTTAGCGGCGATTAATTCAAATTTCAACTTAAATATTTTCGCCAATATCGTTTTGTAATCGATTACTAATATATTCGATAAGCCAAAAACACTTTTCGTTTTGCATTTCTCGCAATATTCGCACAGCTGTAAGGCTTTTAACATATCATATGTTTCACCAGCTGCTGCTATTCGCTTCCCCACCAATTTTGACCACGTGCTGTAACCGTTGTAGAACTAGCTTTATTAATATTGCGAAACAACCTTTTGTTCCAAGCTCAAGTAAAAGGCATGTGTTAGACAAAAAAAATAAGTATTGGTGATCTGTAATTGTTCTTTGTCCAAAAATTCGATTTGATTGTAGTGCTTGCTAAAGATATAATGTTTACTTATAAATCGAACTTTCGTAGTGCAGAACTTTTGAGGTTTGACCGGGTTCGGCATGGATGGATTTTCAAAAATTAGTTGAATGTTTAAGCTATGTACGGAGTATGCAAAAAAGCGCTCGGAAACGAAAATCTCCATACAAAACAACAGTAGCCGTCTTACATTGTGTACGGACAAACAAACAAAGGGGTTGCCATCTTTCTCAATGTGTGGATTTTATTGAACAGCTGTTTGAGTTTTGTTTGGGCGCCCAAACTAATTAAATTTATTAATTTTGACGGTCGGTAGGGAAAAACAATGTCTGACAAGAAGTGTGTTCGTAAGAAACGGTTGAAGCGCTATCATAAGGAAGAGACAATCGCTCATATGCAACTATCGCGTACTTAATGACCAAACCAACCGAATCTAATTCATTATTTTTGGCAGCAAAAAGGGTCAAACACGGCAGAGTGGAGTAGCCAAGAGAGTCGCAGAAACTAGCAGGTGCGGTCGGCCAGTTTTTGGAGCAATTGCATGTGTCCCTTCAGTTTTGGGACAGTTTGCTCAATAAAATGACTCCAGCAGAAAGACCTGCAACGGACTGGTTGCTTGCCCGGGCCAACGAGGATAAACCCTTGAACCCTTGAACCCAAGGTTCTAGGTCGAACGTTGGATCGCTTGCACATAAATAAATAGTTTGTCTCTTGATTTATAAATATGTTGAAAATGGAACCTACATATATGCCTTCTATCCATATGCTTAATCACAATGATCATTACTTTAGCTATTTCAATTATCAAATCCATTAGGTGGCATTAACAGCTTTTAGAAACTGCTTAGTTTAAGTTAATTGGCATTATATCTTCCAGGAGCTGAGAACAAACTTAAGTGTTGAAAATGCTCGTTCAACTGATACCTGAGTAGCTGGTACAGCTAGTATAGTAAAATCCATATTTTGTAATTCTTCGTTATTTTGACGTTTCCAAAATTTTAAGACATTTGTAGATGGATGTGATCTTGGACACTTTTCAAATGAATCTATAACATCATTCACAGATTTATATTTGATATTTGTTCATTGCTTTCATTAACTTCTCGTCTTCGCAATCAGACGTTGAGTCTTTTGTTGTCAAATTTTGAAAACTCTGATTAAGCATATTTTTTTGGCGCCTTAGCATGTCTGCAATGTGCTGCTTTACAACTTTTTTATGGTCAGAAGTAAGCAGATTGAAATTTTGGGTCTAAGAACATAGCAGCCAATATTGGTACAGAGCTCATAATAGAAGATCTTTTTCGAGGCACTAAGAAAGTAATAAACAATGTTTTGCAGGAGGATTTCGAATGTATCGTTGAAAAAATTATTTAAATTGGTGAAACGGAACCTCATTTTTCGAAAAAGTGGTCCGGTTCGGGTTCAGGTTCGCGGAGTCAAAAATGTAAGCCGCCTGGTTCATCGTCCGGTTCGCAAACCCCATAAAACCCGAACTGAACCGGTTCTCAGGGGTTCGGTTCTGGACCGGTTTGCAGCCTTGATTATAATATAGATAAATAACCATTTATAGAGTTAGGGAATTAAATAAAATAAGAATCAGCAGATTTTTTTTGGTTTCAAATTCACATAAAGTTTATTTGTACACAAATAACAGCTGGTGAAAGGTGTGACAGTATCTTCACACAATACCAAATGTTGAATTTTTGGCGGTTTTGGCATTTTTCGGCTATCTCAGCAAACTATTTCGTTTTTACGATCCACTCTCATGATAAATGATAAATGCACCCAAACTGTTTGTCGTTCTCCGTACCTAGCTTTAACCTTGTGAAAAAGTTTTTTTGTAGGTTTGTAATTTATCAAGCGACCTTTCTAATATTTAATAAGCGAGTTTAGCTGGCTCGAGGTCCCGAAAAGTTGTGTTTGTTCACAACTGTAAACAACTTATGATTCAATGCAATGCACAAAAAAAGCTGGTTGCAAATACAGTACTGTTTCGGAAACTTCCCAGTTTCCTCATCAGTTGACTCAGCTGCTATCTGCTGATTTCGTCTGAATCTCCATGCCATCATTGCTTTAAGCAGTTGGGTACTTCAAAAACCAAGAAGGTAAAAAACACACGCGCGAACTTTCAGCGATCTTTTTGCTTGAAAGTTGGTTTGTCTGTTTTGCCTTCTTGGTTTTTGCTGTTCCCAACTGCTTAAAGATATAACAATATTATTGATAAAAGTATATATGAGAGTAGTGAATGCGCTAAAATAGCTGAGCGGATTAAAAATTTCACCAAAAAATTGGCGTTGAAATGGAAAGAGAACCATCGAGCTCGAAAATACTTTGAAGCAAACAACAAGGACTGGGTAAGCTCAAATGCTGGACGACCCGAAGTTAATTATTCAGATTGTAAGAAAAACAAAAAAAAAGTTTCGGACATCGTTAAAGAAATTCCGTGCGATAAGCTCGTATCTGCGGCCAGTACCAGTTTATACAATTCTGGCAAGCGAAGTGCATCTAAGATGGTATCTTTATTAAGCTCCGATAAAAATTTGCTTTTATTTTGATGGCGGTTGCACAAAAAAGTCTTACATGGACTTGCAGAGTGGTACTAAAAAGCGGAATGCAAATATATTTCCTACGAATGATGTTCTGCGATCTGCAAAAAAACTGTGCTATCCCAATTGTCTGCAAGTTACTGATCAGTCATTTGAGGTACCTTTACAATGTTTGATTGATCACACAGTGGTCAGAATAATTAATGCGCATTCCCAAGATTTAGTGTTCTGGCAGAATCATCACCCCTAGTTTGTGAAATATTTGGTACAACACAAAAAAAATGAACGATCTCAATGCTATTAAAAATTTGCAGTGCTAAGAAAAACTGTATGAATATGGCTTATCAACTCTACACGAGTGGATTCGTTTCCTTGATTGCATTCTGCATATTAGCTATAGAACAACAATTAAAAACTGGCAAGTTCGCAGAGCCGATAAAGCGGCTGTAGATATTAGAAGACTGGAAATACAAGAGAATTTGCGGAAGGAAATGGAAATGGGCATATTGGTTGATATTCCCAAGCCTGGCTCAGGCAATACTAATAACGGCAAGAGCTGCGTTTTAATTGAGCTATTTTGCGTAATCTTACGAACACTAGCTTCAGGATATGATATTGATTCAGAAACCTTTCAGCAGTATGCATTTCAAACAGCAACTATATTTGTAGATTTGTATCCATGGTTCTGTATGCATAAAATTTTAATAAATGGTGCAGAAGAAGCTCTCGAGGCTAGAAACAAAGATCTTAGAAAATTTCGCTTACACCACACTCGGAAAAATTTGCGTAAAAACACGATGGAAGACTTGGCACATGCACTTTTTATTTCGTCGGACCCATTTATTACGATGCTATCCAAAAGTTCAGTTTCCTCTTACAGAAAGAATGAACTAATAAATAAAGACATTATTAGTTTAATTTTGAATAATGACATAGAGGAAGACTCATCAGATGATACCTCATCAGATTTCAAGTAGAGTAGAGTTAATGTTTAACTATGCTTCCAGAAAGAAAGAAACTTCTGCTGGATTGATCATGTATCTAAGATGGACATGCGCGAGCAAAATGAATGAATTTCAGGTGTCTTTTTGAAAATGATATAGATGTCCGATTCATACCAAATCTTGTTAATATGTGTATATGGATCCCCACTTAAACATTAAACAAAAAAATAATTAAGAAGATTGGTAAAGAAATGCCTTAGAAACCATTTAGATATTAAGTAGAGCAGTTATAACAAAAAAAAAAGTCCAAAAGACTTTAACATACTCTGTAACAAGAAAATTATACGTTCAGATCAGCGCTGCTACTGCGCTGCAGCAGCGAACAGTCTTTTGATCATAACTCGAAAACCGTTCATCCGATCTTCTCCATTCTTTTGGCGGATCTATAAGATATCCTGATAACTAAATATGTGCAGAAGGAACAAGCCATCTATCTTAAAAACTGTGGGAGATATGACGTTTTTATACCCTTGCAAAGGGTATTATAATTATGCCCAGAAGTTTGCAACGCATAGAAATATTCATTTCCGACCCCATAAACTATATATATTCTTGATCAGGGTGACGAGCTGAGTCGATTGAGCTTTATCCGTCCGTCTTTCCGTCCGTCCATCTATCCGTCTGTCTGTCTGTTTCTACGCGAACTAGTCTCTCAGTTTTAAAGCTATCGAGCTGAAATTTTCACAGAGTCTTCTTTTAGCTGCACACTACTAATATATCGGAACCGACCGAATCGGATGACTATATCTCATAGCTCCCATAGGTACAATCGGTCGGAAAACTAGTTTTAGTATGAAAAACTTTTTTCTTTTCAATGGAAACGTCTCCAATCTTTGTAATCGTAGGTTTACTATGTTTTTTTACAATTCTACCAAGTTTTATTAAAATCGGACAACTATATTGTATAGCTGCCATACAAAAGATGGGTCTGAAAACCAGTCTTAGTTAGAAAAACTTTTTTGTTTTTAATGGTAGCATCCTGCAAATTTGTATTTGTTTGTTTCACATGCTTTCACATAATTTTTGGCCAAATCGGATGACTATATCATATAGCTCCCATACACACGATCGGTCTGAAAATGGGAAAAAGAGAATTTTTTGAATATATTTAAGCGAGCACTTGCAAGGGTATAAGAACGAAGTTAGCTTAGCTTTTTCGTTTCTAAATTGCGGGGGCGGGAGGGGGCGTGGCCAAAATTGAAAATAAAATTGATCTGCCTGCAGACATAAGAAGCATATGTTCCATACAAGTCAAACCTCTATCTCTTACCATCTCTGAGATCGGTGGGTTCATACGGACAGACAGACGGACATGACTCGGCTGTTGATGCTGATCAAGAATATATATACTTTATAGGGTCGGAGATGCTTCCTTCTGGATGTTACATACTTTTGCACAAAGTATATGTACCTACGGTACAAAGTTTAAAAAAATTAATAAATAATTTATTTTATAAAACAAACAAAAAATTATTTGTATACTAATTTTGATTTGTGGCATATTTATCAATAAATCAAAACTATCCGTACAATAATAGCATCATTTTTGCAGAAGTTATTAATTAATCGCCGCTAAATCAGCTGTTTCTCCCACTGTGGACTGGTAAGAAGCCCTCTGTTAGTCATCTAAAAGTTTTTGGTTCCAAGGGGCGCCACAAAAGCAAGTTTAAACCAAAAGGGTCATGGAGTGACCATCACATTTGATTTTCCAGGCGGCAAGGATAAAGTCGAGACTCCTGGCGATGACGGCGGCTTGATCGAGGAGACCGAGTCGGGTCTTAGCCGCGACAGCGATTCTTCTGAGGCTGATGCAAAAGCTACTAAGACAATGATTCGTTCCAGAGTGCAACAGAAGATGGTGATGCGCAGGGGAACGTGGTTCGGATTGGACCAGGACGACCAAAATTGATTAGAACGGGCAGACCCGGTCGCCCAAGAAAGCAGTTTAACATACTCAGTGCCATGGTTACAGGAGAAGTAACAGTTCCGTCATCCTACGAGGAGGCAGTAAGCGGCGCTCATGCTTCACAGTGGCGTGAGGCGATCGAAAAGGAGTATGAGGCCTTGATTGCGAATCAGACCTGGGAACTGGTGGATTTACCAAGGAACCAGCGGGCAATTGGCTCCAAATGGGTTTATAGCCTCAAGAGGGATGCGCAAGGCTGCATAGAGCGTTTTAAGGCGCGCCTGGTTGCGAAAGGATGTTCGCAGCAATACGGTCTAAATTACACTGACACTTATTCACCAGTATGTCGTCTTGAGAGTGTACGTTCCATGTTGGCACTGGCAGCACAGTTGCAGTTGCATCTGCACCAGATGGATGTATGCACGGCATACCTCAATAGCAACCTGACAGATAACGTTTACATGAAACAACCACACGGGTTCACTGATGACCATCATCCTACAGCGGCTCTATTGCTGAAGACGGCCATATATGGATTAAAAGAATCAGGAAGGGAGTGGAACCCCAAGCTTGATGGTGTGCTGCGGGAAATTGGCTTCATCCCGTGCAGCAGCGACCCGTGCTTGTATCAAAAGCAAGGCGAAGGCAACTTGTCGCTAATTCTTGTTTATGTCGATGACCTCCTTCTAGCATGCCAATCGGAACTGGACATGAAGGAAATTAAGGCGGCAATCTCGAGTTCTTTGGATTGCACTGACAAGCTGCATCAAGTCTGATTCTCGGCATGGAGATTCAGCGGGAAGGTTAACTATGAGAGATCTCTTTGGGTCACTCGCAATATATCAAGGAGTTATGGTATCGAGAATTGCAGGCCAGCAGCTACGCCTTTGGATGCTGGATATCAGGTGGCGTGTGACAGCTCTCAATGTCAAAAGGTGGACCCAACATCATATCAGACGACACAGATCGGTAAGCTGATGTGGCTGGCGCTCACGACAAGGCCAGATATTTTGCATTCGGTAGCAAAATTGGCTCAGCGGAACAAAGATCCGCACTGTGAGCACCTGGCAGGTGTGAAGCACGTCCTGCGTTATCTAGCGTCTACAGTTGACATGAAGTTGCACTACAAGAAGACCAAGCGAGCTTTTGTTGGCTACGTTGATGCTGACTGGGGCGGCGATCAAATCGACCACAAATCGTATACTGGCTATGTATGCCTATTAGCTGGTGGTCCGATATCATGGAAATCGGAGAAGCAACGCAGTGTGGCACTCAGCAGCACGGAAGCTGAGTATATGGCGCTTTCTGCTGCAAGCAAGGAGGCGATCGTCATGCGGAGACTTATTTTGGAGATTGGCTGCGGCGATCCTAACACTACCATGGCGCTTTATGGAGATAACTTGAGTGCGCAACAACTGGAGAAAAATCCGGTGCATCATGCAAGGACCAAGCATGTGGACATAAGGTATCATTTTGTAAGACAGATTATATCTGAGGGTCTCATTGAATTGAAGTATGCTTCGACAGACGTGATGATAGCTGATATACTAACAAAGAATCTGCCGAAGAAAAAGCATGAGTTTACAAATATGTTGAATTTGACTGAAGATTTTGTAAACATGCCAGGCATTGAGGAAGGGTGTTGAGAATATGTATATGCATCAATACCAATGCTAGCATGTATAGATATTGTCAATGTATTTATTTGTAGTCAGCACCTTGCTGAATGGGAAGCAGCCTTGCTCCTGCTCAGCCTTTCTTGGTCACCACTGCCAGGACAAAGTTAATCCTACCTTCAAGATATCTGGATTTTCACCCCAAATTTTTATAGGAGATTTAAAAGGGCTACTTGATATAACATTGGCGTAAGTAAATATTTATTGTATTATGTACAATAACAACATTAATGGAGTGTTATGTTAACATTTGCGGATACAGTACAGTACAGTACAGTACAGTACAGTACAGTACAGTACAGTACTACAGTTTATCTGCTTCCTTTTTGTGCTCAGCTACCACAAGCTTAATCCCAATTTCTAAAACGGTCAAAATGTCGGTAAAATGGGTTTTTGCCAATATCTTGGAAACGGAAACTAAGATATGACTTGTGTGACTTGTCAACTCGTGTTCAGCATAGGGTTGTCTACAGAAATAAGTTTAAGATGCTTGGAATACTCACAAAAATCTTAATTTGTAGAACTGTGTTATTACTAAGCAATAAATTATCTGTCAGAAGCATCCTTTTTTGTTGGGCCATTCATTGTTCGAAAACTTTGCATATAAAAGGTAGGATTAAAAGTCTGTATTCAATGTTTTCTTTCGAACAATCTACTTCACAGCTGGCGCCAAGAAACTGGTAAAAGTGACCGGGTGTATAAAACCGTATTCTTTAGATGTCCCGAGGCGGAATCAAACCGACGACCTCTGGCACAGTAGCGAAACACACTAACCGCCACAGTTCTTACTTTGCATCAATTCAAGATATGGATTAGATGTAACTTCAGGTACTCCAGATTGCACAAATGGCATAAACGGGCACCGCACTTATCAGCACCAGCACTTTAAGTTATATAAGTTTTGCGATGACATCATAAGTGTACAGCATGGTGAAAATCAAAAAATTATATTTATAATTTGACTTTAAAAACGTCAAATGTCATTCGGAAAGCGACTTATATTTAGTAAGCACTTTGACATTTACGAAATGCGTCGCTATTCGCTTGAAGAAAGTTGGGAAATATTAAAAACATATTTTCAAAGTGGTGAGTCCTCGACTCAAACTGTGCGAAATTAAAAAAAAACGAAGGCGTAAGTTAAAGTCGGCCCTGCCCGACTTCGAAATACCCGTTACTCAGCTCAGCTCTGATAAGTATGCAACATTTTTTTAACTCTGCCATTTATTATCCGATCCTTTTGAAAATTTGAGATTGTAGATATTGGCCACATAGACTACACTGCAAAATCTGAGCTCGATATCTTAAAAATGGTGGGAGTTATTCAATATTTTTTATTGCGGGGGCGGGAGGGGGCGTGGCCAAAATTTGAAACAAACTTGATCTGCCTACAGACAATACTAGCTTACGTATAAAATTTGGTTGCTCTAACCCTTCTAGTCTCTGAGATCTAGATGTTCATACAGACGGACGGACGGATGGACGGACGGACGGACGGACGGACGGACGGACGGACGGACGGACGGACGGACGGACGGACAGACGGACATGGCTATATCGACTCGGCTGTTGATGCTGATGAAGAATATATATACTTTATGATATCGGAGGTGCTTCCTTCTGCATGTTACATACATTTGCACGACTTTAGTATACCCTTTTTACTGTGGCATAACCGTTTGGGAATCGCAAAGCAGAATTCGCGCAAAAACATCGAAAGACAGCGTAGAAACAGACAGTCGCTTTTGTGGGTGTATGTTTCCCTGGGATTCCCACTGGGTTATGCCACCGCAGACATGGAGAGACTTTAGAGAAACGTTCAGTTGGTAGGCATTGATCGCTGATGATAGAGGGAGTTCCTCTTGAAACAGCTGTAATATCTACCAGCCTCCTTTGTGGTGTTGTGTCTCTGTTTAAAGTTGTGCGAAAGCATAACATGACCTCGAGCCGGCTAAAAACTGCAGGTTTAATCATATACGTATTATTTATTTTAATTTTGGTACAATAAGAATAGTTAATAGCGCTACCTTGAGCTTTTGCTACCTCGAAAAGTCTCTTAGGCATTGATTTTATTAAATTTTTAAGAATATTTTGAGCTTAAAGAGACCATTGCGACAAAATTGCGCTTTTGAGACTTTCAACGTTCTCAAATTTTTTATTGTTTGCATAAATTCGCCTAGCTAATATACCCCAAATGTTTTTGTTTGGTTTCAAGTCAGGAGCAAGCTGGCCAATCCAACAGATTGAATTTAAAATTGGTGGCTCTAGCTCTTCTAGTCTCTGAGATCTAGGTGTTAATGACAGCCCGTTTAAATGATTCTTATCAAATTGTTTTATAGCGTCTTCACGTATTCGTTCACACCAAACTCGCAACTTCAAAAAAAACTGACAACTCTGTGTGAAAAAAAAACCAAAACATAGTAGGAAAAAAAATGTTGCAAACGGCGTCTTTTCTAAGCGCAGCAACGTATGAAGCAGTTCAACCACCAGCTCTCCATGTGCAGACGAGTTATGGAAAACGCGTTTGGACACCTCAAAGCAATGTTTAGACGTATTGGGAAAGGACTTACAAATTCTACCCGAAATTCAAATGCCATTATCAAGTGCGCATGCGTCATGGACAACTTTATCATTGCATGTGGAGAAGAAGCACAAGAAGAATTTTCCGAAGTGCCCACTCGTATCGAGAGGGAACAGCCCGACAATATGGGGCCGAAGAAGATAGGCGG
Organism: Lordiphosa fenestrarum; assembly: GCA_035044985.1. Classification (NCBI taxonomy): domain Eukaryota; kingdom Metazoa; phylum Arthropoda; class Insecta; order Diptera; family Drosophilidae; genus Lordiphosa; species Lordiphosa fenestrarum. The sequence goes on along the minus strand of JAWNNO010005891.1, from coordinate 5,554 downwards.
AAATGATCAGAAATGCCAAAAAAGTAATTTTTTGTAATAACAATTCAAATGAATTATATAATTATTTAACTCTATGGTTTTTTTTATGTTTTTCAAGAATTGGTTCTGGACCGTTTCTATCGATCGCTCAATTTGGTCGGCCCGGCGTACTGACTCCGCGACATTGCTTGCAACGCTCTCAGCGGTCTGAGGCCTTATTGCTTTGTTTTAGTTCATTTAATATTTCTAACTGTCGGATAACTTTGGGCTTCTTTTTGGAGGTTGTAAATCAGAAGAACCTAAGATGCTTGAATTGCTAAGTTCTATATCCATTAATGAGTCATAGGTAATAGCTGCGCCTTACAATTTTCAAAACTTTGTAAAAATGATTTTATAACTTCTTTCTTCCTCTTCCTCATGGGCTACGAAATTTGTTCTTCGGGAACCCCCAAGAAGTTCAGGAGGATTCTTGTCGTTTTGGCAAATGCCAATAACTGTTTTGGGGGCCTCTTGGCCGCTTCCTCCAAAGAAGAGAACCGTGGGGTGTGCAGAATTTGTAATCTTGTCGTGGCAATTGCTGGGCAGCTGCAAATTAGATGTTCTAGAGTTTCTGCGACTCCAGGTTCCATACATTTCCTGCAGGTGTCCTCTGTTGTTATGCCTAGCTTTATCGCATGAGCGGCTGCTAGGCAGTGTCCCGTTAGTATGCCAATGAGCAGTCTACAGTCTCTTCTCTGGAGCTGTAGCAGATAGTGCGTAAGTTTTTTGTCTCTGGTCTTGCACATAATTTTAGAGATTCTGCATCCGCTGGTGTTTTCCCACCTTACCTCCGCTTCTTTCTCTGCTATCTCTTCCATCTTGCTATAAAGCGTCTGTATGGAGATAGGTTTGTTTAGTGTTTCTTCTTGGCCGAGTACGACTCCGGCTTTTGCAAGACTGTCTGCCTTCTCGTTTCCGTCGATGCCCCGGTGGCCGTAATCCCGGTTTTAATACGAAGTCCGGCTTCTGTGACCCATTTCAGTATCTCTTTGAGTGTAGAGTCCATGATTGAGCTGAGAGTCGATGGACATTTTCCGATGATAATTATGCATATGTCGTCGGCATATGCAGTTATCTTGTGTGCTTTCCTGCGAAATTTTGTTAGCAGTTCGTTAACCACAAGGTTCCATAGAAGGGGTGACAGTACTCCGCCTTGAGGCGTGCCGCCGTGTGCCTCCTTCGTCATGGTTGTGGTACCCCACTCGGCTTGTAATCTTCTGCAGCTCAGCAGGTTGTATATCCACGAGTTCAAAGCCTTATGTATTGATAGAGCTCTTAGGCTGCGCATTATCGCCTCCGTGGAGACGTTGTTGAATGCACCAGATATGTCAAGGAATGCTCCCAAGGCATACTCTTTATGGTACATTGCTTTCTCGATGGTGGCTACTAGGGAGTGTAGCGCTGTTTCCACCGATTTCCCTTTCGTGTATGCGTGTTGGTTGTTCTCCAAGGTCAGGTTCATGCCTTCTTTTATGTGGAGATCAAGTAATTTTTCCATTGTTTTAAGCAGGAATGAAGTGAGGCTAATGGGCCTGTAGTCTTTTGGCTGCACGTGACTGCATTTCCCCGCTTTGGGTAGGAACACAACACGTGCTGTCCTCCAGGCCACAGGTACATAGCCCCACCCCAGGCAGGCTTCAAAAATGGACTGTAGCCATGGTACGACTAAACCTTTAGTCGTTTTTAGCATGGCGGGAATTATGCCATCCAGACCGGGGGACTTGTAGCTCACGAACGAGACGATATTTGCGTATATGTTTCGCGATATCTAGCAGGGATGACAACCTATCGAAGTAAGTACAGGTCGGTTCAGTGGTTCACACAGTTTCTGAACCGCCGGTTATGTTCAGTACTGGGTTTTTGGTTGCTACATGGTCAGTGGTTCATAAAGGCACTTTATGAAATATTATTATTTCTGTCGTACTGTGACTTTTCGCGTACTTTGGAAATCGATATCTATCTATCTATATACCATTTGAGTTTCTTTACAGTCTTTCGAAGAATGTCCAAAATTTTTGATATCGGACTTGCAGGATTCCTTGAGAAATGGCCTTCGAAATCAAAGAATGTCGGCTGGAAAAGAATAAGAACCATACAATACATGGCAGGCATCTTGCACAATCTACTTATCATATTACAAGAGAAACAAGTAAGGGCGCTGCAGTCGAGTTTCCCGACCACAAAATAAGATGTTCATTTGTTTTCATTTATTGTTTTTTTGAATTTTTGAAAATAAATGTAACCGGGTTTTGTAACAGCTAGTAAATTGTCATCCTGAATGTAGGCAACACTTGTTTCTAGTCTTGACCAACAACTGGGGGGTGCTCTTATCACCTCAACTGTTTCGCTTATAACTCCGGTGTTTTTTGCCCGATCTGATTGTACTTTTCATTGTTTCATTGTACAAATAAAAAAATAAACTTTTCATAATAGATAGATAGATATAAACTCACATTTAAAGATAGATGTTCGACAGGTTTGGGACCGATTTCGATCATGGGACACCGCACTTAAAAGTTCTCGTATACCATGTATAATACAATCGAAGTTGACCGACATACTAGTTTGTGTTGTAACAGTTCATTTATGTATAGCCTAACACATATTTTATGGATATAGATGCTTTCTATGTTTGATCTACAAATAACCTTTCCTCACAGCAGAGCGAAATATGTTATCACGTATAATGCAACAAGTTACCTGTTTCCTTGTATTTCGAATTGTTAACTGTGAAAGCTTCAAATGATCTTTGTTGTTAAAATGCGCTCTGACATCAATGAAAAGCTGTGCAGCCCTTTTGTTTAAAACTCTTTCTTCAAATTGTTCATCTGTCTCATTCTCCATTTGTTCATCAGTATGATTCTGAAAAAAATATGATTATATATTATTAGAAATATCTTTTTACAAGATATCGATAGTATTTGTAACGCATACAGAACGCAGATCCGACCACATAAAGTTAATATATTCTTGATCAACGAGACGAGCTGAATTAATTTATCCATGCGGACGGACGTCCGGCTGTTTCTATGCCACCTCCGCCATATTTAAAGCTATGTTTACCAAACCTTGTCAGCCTGGGAAATCACTCAAGTAGCATTTTTTCAAAGCAACAATTAACTTTTTGAATAAAAACTTTTATTTACATAAATTATACGAACTGCAAAAGTACATAAACTTTGAAGGATCCAAAATTTACTTTCGTGTATTTTTACACTCTGTACCGTAGGTACACAGAGTATTATAAGTTTGTGCAAAAGTATGTAACAGGCAGAAGGAAGCATCTCCGACCCCATAAAGTATATATATTCTTGATCAGCATCAACAGCCGAGTCGATATAGCCATGTCCGTCTGTCCGTCCGTCTGTCTGTCCGTATGAACGCACAGATCTCAGAGATGGTAAGAGACAGAGGTTTGACATGTATGGGACATACATGTCTGCAGGCAGATCAAGTTTATTTTCAATTTTGGCCACGCCCCCTCCCGCCCCCGCAATTTAGAAAAAAGTCATATCTCCCACAGTTTTAAAGATAGATGGATTGTTCCTTCTGGACATATTTAGTTATTAGGATAACTTATCGATCCGCCAAAGGAATGAAGAAGATCGGATGAACGATTTTCGAGTTATGATCAAAAGACAAATTTTCTTGGTACAGAGTATGTTATAGTCGGGCTTGACCGACTTTCTTTCTTGTTTTTAAATTGTTTTGTCTTAAATTATCTGTTATGGAACACCATACGGACGGACAGACTGTCAGACGGACATGGCTATATTGACTCGGCTATTGATGCTGATCAAGAATATATTTACTTTATAGCAGGGACCCTTACTGTTATAACTTATTTTTTTTTTAATTACAAATTAATAATTATTTTTAAAAACTACTTTCAATTTATGTTTCAATGGTTGGCTCTTGGAAAAGTTGGACCATTGGAGCACTTTGAAAAAGTGGAGCGTACGTGAACTCCGAGAAGAAAAAAATGAGAGAAAACGTCTTGAATAATTGGAAATTAAAGAATAATAATTAATGTTTTGGTATTAGCAACCTGATCTTCAATAATCCAAAGGTTCCAAACAATCAATAAGCATGCTGAAATATTAGTAAATTGCTTCAATCAAGCACGTATACTAATATATGACCAGAGAGAAAGACTAGATAATGCTCTCTGGTCTCAAGAATCTAAATTTTTCATCAGTCTTCGATCAAATTTTATATCTGTAAAGCAAAGGTATCATTTGGATATCTCAATACCAACTATCCTGAACACTGCTTTGACAGTCGATACTGGTGATGAACCGGAATCGATAGAATCAACAGAGATCGACTCTGTAGAACCAGAAGAGTTTGAATCTTCAAACTCTGAAATAGAGGAAAAAGATTTAAATAACCTAATAATTCCTGCCGTTTTAATTCAATCTGAATTGTCGGATCAAGACCTTACGGATTCCGAAACAAACGCTAGTGTAATAGAGCAAAAGCCTTCCACAATGGCAGATGAATCAACCGCCCAAAGGGCGTATATAAAAGAAATTTCACATGCAGTGCCAGAATATGATGGAAAAAAAATTTATTTACAAAGATTCATTACGGCAATAAAATTGATCGATATGACAAAAGGAACATATGAAGCATATATCGCTATAGAAGTAATAAAATCAAACATTATCGGCTCAACCCTCTACAAAGTCCAAAATGAGACTACAATTGATGGAATTATTAACAAACTGCAAGACACAATTGCCGGCGAAACATCCGACGTGGTCAAAGCAAAAATGGCAGCCACTCAATTTACAAACGAAATCGATAATTTACGGAAATTGCTTGAATCTTTGTATATCGATGAGGGACTACCATATGAGCATGCTGATAAGTTCAGCACTAAAGAAGCGATTAGTGTTATGATCAAAAACTGTGAGCATAGCAAGTTAAAGACTATACTAGAAGCAGGTACATTCACAACAATGAATGAAGCTGTTAGCAAGTATATACATTGTACTACAGAGATGAAGGGCAATGCAAGCTCCATCTTTTACTCTCATTTAGGTCAAGCCCAACGTGGTAATTACAATAGAGGTAATTACCGCGGTAGAGGCAATGGTCGTGGTTATAATAATAGAAACAATTATAACCGCAATAATGGCCAAAATGATAGATAATGGAAGAGGACGTGGAATTATAGAGGAAATAACCGTCAAAATGGAGTTTATAACTATAATAACCAACAACACACCTCAAACAGCAATGGTAATGTACGACACGCACAAACCCACGAAAAACCCACAGGCCCCCTTAAGTACTCAAAATTAATAAAAACAACAGTTCACACTATCAATTTTAATTTGAGCATATTCGTAAGCATACAAAATGAACATTCTGGTAGGAAATTTGAATTTTTAATAGATACAGGAGCTGACATATCAGTCATAAAGGAAAATTCAGATCAGATTCAGATTGGAATAGTCTTCATTAAAAAATTCAATTGTCAATTAGATGTCACTACACAAAGTGACCGTTTCATTCTAAGACCTAATAA
>JAWNNO010005889.1:0-30341 GCA_035044985.1 Lordiphosa fenestrarum | reverse complement strand
TGCAGCTTGGGTCAAAAATAATTTTTGCAGAATATTAGAATTAGCCTAAAAGCAGGCCGAGTTTTCTGTGTGGCAGGAATGACTAGGGTTGTTTACGTAACACATGTCAGCTGATCACGAGTGGGGAAAGTGGCTAACAGAGTCAAGGGTAAGATGGCGACTTTCTTCTATCGCTGTTAAAAAGTGTCGTGGGCGACACCAGCAGCTTGGCCATTTCTTTCCAAATTTGATGTGAGCAGAGACAGACGTGCCAACATAAGCTGAAAGTTTATTTCCAAGTGCCTACGCCTTGCAACTTAAAAGTACAAGTGTACAAGTGTATTCAATCATTCGCGTGTGCCAGATTATACCCCAAAATATCTGCCAGCCCATTTGGAAAAAAGGAAATAATCTAAAATATACCTGCGCCAGATCCGTAGGGTAAGTCAGCCAGAAAAAAATAAGTGTGATCAGAAGAAAGGTTAGAAAGTTTTTTTTTTGTTGTTTGCCAACCCATTTTTGCAGATTTGGCGTTTTATATTGAGGCCCAATTTTAAGGCATCGCCCAGCTGCAACTTGGAGGAAATTGTTTTGGCTTGCTAGTTTCATTTTTAAGAGAAGAGGGCATTTGCCTAGAGCGATCCCCAGTTCGCCTAGGGAGAAGGTTTTTTTTTGCTATTGCCGTGGGAATTAATTGGCTCGTGCGCCTTAAGAGAAGTCCCCTGCCAGTAAGAGCGTATCCAGTGGCTCTCTACGCCTTACTCTCGACGGCCGCCCAAAGACAAGCCAAAAAGGAGACGACAAACCTCTGCGTGGACCAGCAGTGGCCATAGCGCACCAATTTAGTGCACGTGAGCAGGCCGATCGCGCGACATCGACGTCAAGCCGCTCTTCGACCCGACCCCGGAAAATCCCAGCCTGGGCGCGAAAAGTCGAGTCGAGAATCAGAAAAGCCGAAAGTGCGAGAAGCTGACGGCCATCCAAATCGTTTTTAGCATCGCTCAAGCCGTCAGCAGAGCCGCCTCATACTTTTCTTTAAGTTACCTCTCCGTTAATGATATTCACATATGTATTTTTTTTGTTGGCTGAAAAAGCAGAATTCAAGTGAGTGAGGGAATTTTGCCCTATTCTAATTTTTTTTTAGCGCCTCCCTTTTAAACATTTTTTTTTGTGTGTGAACCGTTGGTTTGGTTGCTCCCTTTTGCTTTCTGCTCTCAAAAAGTAAAGAAACGAAAGAAAGAAAAAAGAAGAATTGAAATGAAGTAAAGAATATGAAAAGAACTGAAATGAAGTGAAAAGAAAAAGTGATAGCCAGAAAGAGAGTACCCAACTCCCGGTTCATGTATGCATGATATTATTTTTCTAATTTTTTTTCTTTGTTCCTAATTTGTGGTCCAGCAATCAAAAGGGATATTTTCTCTTAAAACAGCGGTATTACAGCAGCCCACACACAAAAGCGCTTTTGGAGTTGGAGCGGACAAATACGTGAGTGAATATGTTCTCTTTTTGATTTTTATATATATTTTTGACTGCACCCACCCCCATTTCCTTATAAATGTCTTCAAAATTAATTTTATTTGTTTGGGGTTTAACGTAAAGAGAAAATTTTTAAGAGAGAAGTCGCTGAGTAACGTTTGTGTGGCCATTTAAGCCAATGCCTAAGATCAGCTGTGCATAAGCAGCAAATACACGCTGGCCAACAAACGAAAAGTTTTGTGCTAAAGCGGAACATTGAATATGTTTTCATGCCAACCATTTTTAAATTAAAATTTTAATTTTCAATTCAAATCTATAATAATTAATTGTAATTGTCCATAATTAACAGGTTAATTTAATTTTTAAATTCATTTAAATTAGTTTTTGTCTTTCAAACACTGTAGGTATTATTTTTAGATGCATTTTAAATTAGCAGTGTAGGTTTTCTTTTTAAATCAATCCATGTTGAACTTTACTGAATTTTAGTAGGCTTTAGTATGTATATTTTTGGGTTAATTTTGTTTAGTAATAATAAACTGATGGTAAAAATGAAGTGCTAAAGTGCGTTGAATTCCGGAGCCATGCCGCCTAAGAGAAGGGTGAGGTAAAGGTCGTTGTCGGCTTTTAGAAGGGGTCACCTACATCAATTGTTCTAGGTATGGAAGGTGGTCAAGGTGGGGTGGGCAACGAGGCTGCATATCCATCTGCGCAGTCGAGTGCAATTAATACTAATGTATACCAATAGGTGCTATCTTCTCATCTTTCTTTTCTGTTACTGCTTTATTTGTCTGTCTTGTCTATACCTATTTTTCTGTGTGCCCCCATATTGGTTAAACCCGCACGCGAACTTTTAATAATTATCCAAATAAGCCAGCGAGCACTAGTCTATGCGATTATTATTGAACCCTCCCCAATGGCCGACTAACCGAAAGCCGGAGCCAGCGCGTGCATCGCCAATGGACAACCCTTCATCTGCTCGAGAGTTTGCATATTTTGCCGTATTGGTGATATGCTACAAGCTGTCCTTGGTGTGAGTGTGCAAGTATATTGGGTTATTTGTCTGCTGATAATTGGAAGCGCAAATGACGAAAGGAGGTCTCGGCCAAAAGCAAATTACAGCTTTATGAATTATTCATTGGAGGGTATACCTCTTTTAGTTAAGCTTCTAGTTCAGTTTACTTTTGTGAGGCTCTTAAGGAAAGGAAGTTTCGTATATAAAGTGAAATATACAACTTAAAGTTTAGCAGTGAACCAGAATTCGGCAAATATCACACAAAATAAATTATGTTAAAAGCAGCCAGCATAAATAGCATTTAAAGAAGCCGCTTGATTTTCAAAAGCAACTGGCAATTTTTTTAAGAGCATTCCCACTTCGTCATACATTTCTCTCATCAGTCTTCTCAATCGTATATTACTCATACGTCCTGTACGCCAATGCTTAGCATTGTTTACTGCTGTTGGACTTGCTGTTGTTGTTGTTGTCCTGCCATTGTCTGCTCTTCTTTGCATCGTCTAGATTTGGCTCATTATATTGGTTAGATTGAAAGACTTTTGGTTTGCTTTGCGGCTAACCAAGTATTTAATATGCATTACCATTTTCTCGAGGCAAAAGAAGCCACAGACAAAAGGCACTTTTGTGGTCAATGTTTGCCAAATGCACCTACAATGCTTGGAAACATTGAAAACACATTAAAATTAATTGTCAAATAACATTTGATGCAGTTCGGATTCAATTAATTTTGTAATCCACTGACCAATAATGTTCATTTAATTTTCTGGCTCAATTTAACACACATTATTTAGTTTTGCACTTTAAAACTGTATAGAGATTGTTTTTAATTAGTCAACTTGATATGTTAAATCGGATTCCAAGATTTTAATGTTATTTCAGCCAAGAGACAAAGCTGATATAAAATTTAAAGCAATCCCAAGAAGAGAGAGCGGGCGGGTGTTAAAACATTAGCATAGCCTCAGGCTGGCTATATTCTAAGCACGAACCTTTCTCTCAACTCTCAGCTGCAAAACTTGTGGACCAACAAATTTTTAATGCAAGTGTTTTGGTTCTCTCTACTTTACTTGCGCGCTCACTCTTTGGTTATTTATCCTTGCTTTTTGGTTTATAGTTTGACAAAAAGTTATGTTTGTGTGTCTGCCAGAAGGCTTATAATGTTTAAGGAATTGTTGGGTCGGGCGAATACTGCTTGCCTACAAAAAGTGAAATTTCAGTGAAATAAACTTTTAAGTAGAAAATTCAAGGCTTAAATTACATAAAGATTGCAGAGGTTGAAGACAAAACTTTAAAAATTATTTTGAGGCCATACACAATCAGAAGTTCAGTTAAAAGCGGAAAGGTTATAGTCTAACCATGTTCATATAATCATATGGAACTAGGAATGCCGGAAATAATATAGATGTGTCGAAATATCGATATTTCTGTGCAAAAATAAGATATATCGTTATCGACAATTTTTCTAAAGCAATATTTCGGATATCGATTATTTTTTGGTGATATTGTTCGGTGATATTTCCAATTTAAAATAAACTAAATTTGGAAAGTAAACATTGTGCGCAAAATATTGACTTACAATTAAAATTGATGATATGATGATTTTGTCAGCTACATCTTAATATGACGACCAATATTTCTTTTAAAATTTGAACTGAATGAAGTTTTCTTCAGAATAAATTAATGAACAAGTTTGAATTTCTTTTGTTAATAATAATATAATGCATGGATACATTCCAGGCCGGAAAATGTTTTCAGTTCTTGGGTCTATTAAACCGGTCTCAGAACTATACTTTCTAAATCGTTAACACCCCGAAACGGACCTAATCTACTTGGAAAAAGGTTCACTCCGAAGAATCACTTTTGTCAGTTTTTCGAGAACTTATAGAACTGTCCCAAATTATTGACCGAACAAAAAATTATTTTAGTGTGCTGAATCGGAGCATTGCCACTTTAAAACAGGACCCGAGCGCGGCCTTGGTCGATTAAATTAGAGCAAGATCACTTCAAAACTGTATCCAAGCTCGGCATTGAACGATTTTAAAAAATTTAAAAGCAAAAGTCAAAGTGTAGCTTCTGTTTAAAAAACTAGGCAATGTTGGCGAAGTTTCTTCATTATATCTTTAATGAATGAGCTCCATTCGGGTATTGGTTAATGTTATTAATAAGTTTCTTAGATGCATAAAGAAAACAAATGTCAATATCAAGTGGATGGTTAATTTGAAATTTTCATATAATTTTAAAAACAATAACAAATAATTTTGACCATAAAGACAAAGGGACGTACAGGAAATGTAAATACAAATTATCAATAAGTGGTTTTCTGTTTCTCTAATATGGTCTATAATACGTCGCCTAAAAAGCAATATGAATTGCAAGTTCTATTGGATGATAATCCTGTCATTTCCACTATATTTGTTATTTTGTGTGACAAAATAAGAGTATAAAATATCAATATTGATTATATATGCGCGAAAATATTAGTTTGATATCAGGTCGACGATCAGGCCATTTTACATGTATAATATCGGCTTTTTATTTGGTATGATCATTTCCCAATTTTTTTCTTCTCATAAAATATATGTCTTATGATTTTTATTCCAAGAAAGGTTTAACGATCTGTGATTTCGTGAACCAAGCTTCAAATCAAAACCTTGGGTTTGAAAAGTCAAGAAACCGGTCTGAGAACTTAACCTTAGATTTTCCCACGGGTGCGACACCCCGGGCCGATCCTTCTCCTTATGCCATCTTTCCGATATTTTGTAGTATTTAATGATATCTAAATTACCCTACTGACATACAAAATTATCCAAAATTATGATTCCAATTTTACCCATGCCGCACTAGAACTCATCCCATTAATAAAACTCAGCTTTAAAAGCTAAGTACAAATGTTTCAAAGAAACGACAATCCCCTTAGCACACACCTGAACTACCCACACACTCAACCTTTTTTATTAAATCTGTGATACATTTTGATACCATTGAAAGTTTGTTTTAGCCTTAGTATCATTTGAGCCCGATCCCCCGAAGGCTAAACACATGGACGTCTGCACCTTAGCGCACACGCCTATCAAGCGCTCGCAACCAAATTATAGTTTGGTATATTTTATTTTAATATATTTAATTTTAATCTCATTTTGATTAAAACTACATGGTTAAATTTGTTAAGCATTGGAACACCGTTAATGTACACGTTGGCTTGCAACTTATTTAACAAATGCACCAGGTCTTACAGTTAGTTGGTCACTTAGCCCTTTCATTACATTCATGTTCAACATGCTTAAACGAGGAACGACAATTCTCAACTTTGCCCTTGGAACTGACGAAAATTTGACCCTCAACTTGCCGAGTGAGAGAATTTCAAGTTTCGTTTGTAGCGTGGCCAGTTGCACTGCATATATATTTCAAACCAGCACTTAGCCACAATTACCCTACCATTTTTGCAGACCTTACAATGTTTTTTATGCCACCCAAATTGTGTACCTCTTCCCCTACCATTACCCCTATCTACCGTGCTTACCTATGTGAGTTTGGATGTCGACACAAAATCATGTGCACTGCAATCAGTCTTCATTTACACTTTGCACCTGCGGCGCTTGATTTGCTGTTAGCCCAGGCCTTACACTCTCTCTCTCTCTGTCCCACTCTCTATCTCTTTCTCTGCTTTGGCTCTGCTCTGAGCAACCCGACTGGTAGATTAGGAAAGGGGATTTGGTTCAATGGGGGCCAACAAATTTGAACTGCATGAAAGCCAGAGTCGATCCTTTTCTGTGCGGTTCGAGAGTGCGAGAAAATAGACAAAAATTAAGTTACCTTTAGCAAATTTATATATTGAACTTTCAATTTCAAAAAAATTAATTTAAGTTTTTATTAACACACAAAATATATTTGAATTCTGTAAGTGCTTAAGTCAGAAAGTATTTGTGATATTTTTGATTGCTTTAAGTGTGAATCACTTAGTTTTGAGAATTTTTTAGAGGATTTATTTCTTTAGATAGTAACTTTGCTATATTTTGTTTCGTTAATTCTGTATGACCAACTTTCTTTAAAAACTGTGTAAAAATTAGTTGAATCTTAATCAAAATTTTTAACTAACTTTATCTTGTTATTATACTGTGTATCACAATTGCTTACTTGTTGTTGAAGCTGTTAAAAAGTTGCACTTTCATGTTACACTAACGAGTAACCAACAACAACAACAATAAACACAGCAGACCTGCCTGATAAGAGGGGTATTCATGTTCCCCCTTCTCTTACATATTTTGCCAGACTCTGTGAATGAGTTTCATGTTTGGCTTGTAGTTGTTGTTGCTTTTCCAGCTATTGTATTAACTTGCCTTTTATTTCATCATTACAATTGTTGTTGTGGCATTGATATTGTTAAAATTCTGCACAGTCGAGCTTGCTTTTCCCTTCTTCTCACCTGGCACCCCCTTAGACCAGTTTAATTGTTGTTGTATTTGCCCCCAGCTAGAGCTGGAAATATGAAATGCATAGCAAAAGAGATTTCAATGGTCGTTTACTTTTTGGTTTATGTTTTAGACCAAAGTTTACAATGTTAATTATAATTGCATTTTGTTCGGGCTGAAGTAATTTGTACTAAACTTGATTGCCAAAATGTGGCAAACTGTTCACTTTTACATGAGTACTTGTGGCAGTCAATGAATGCTGTTTTTGATTGAAACTGTACAACAATGCCCAGACGAGTAACTGTGGAGTAATGGTGGAATCTTACCATAAGAGAACGACTACCCGAAGCCTGTGAAGTGATGTGAGGGAAGTCTTAAATAGCTTTCTGCTTGTTGTGTTGAATCTTTGCTACTCCACACCGAAAAACACAAGTGCCGGGCAAATTTTAAGCCTACAAAGTATGATTTGATCAAATTTTAAGTAAGACTAAGCTTTGAGGTAATTAAATATATAAAATTGTCAAATAGTATTCAAAAATGAAGCACATCTTAATGTGTTTGGTGAAGTCTGCATTTTATGGTTCAGTACCCACTGGGCTGAAACGCCAAATATTTGGCTTAGAGTCGACAAATGCAGCCATAGAGTTGAAACTTGGTGAATTTGATGGCAACAACCAGAATATCATTTGATCAAATTTTAAACCGACGCGACCACTCCTACCTCACGGCCCAAATGGTCCCACGAGGCGGATGCGTAATACAATTTTTATTTATTTTATTTTTAATTCGATTTTTCATGTTTTAGTTTGTTTAGAAGCTTACGTTTTGCTTGTTAAAATTGCTTAAAAATCCTTAAAAATATCGTTTTTTATCCGATTTTGCTTTCAGCCCGCACATGAGCCTAATCTTACTTAAAAGTCGGGAAACGGGCAAAATCGGATAAAAAGTGTTGATAGCAAGTTGAAATGCATACTTTCAAGAATTTTTTAAGATAATTAAATTTTGGCCGAAAGTGGGCGAAAGTTAGTTTTAAGTCCACAGGGGAAAGGTGTTTTGAGTAAGTTTTCTAAGGACGTATCTCGAATCGAAGTAATGTTTCTCACTTAACAGAAATAACACAATTGCTTAATTTTACTTACATATTACATACAATTAACTGTATTTTGCATATTACACACATATTATTTGTTCACTAGCCGCCAATGTCTCTAAACTTTCACGCTTTTTTATGTTTCCCAATATCCAAGCAAACATCAGACTCTGCAGGTCTGTTAAAATGATATTATGACATTATTGAGATCAATAGATTTAGTTGTCGCTCGTCTATATCTATGGTGCAATATTGGAATACCTTCACGGTTTCAGACTAGTCCAAGCGATTAACTTTTGGGTATAAGATTAAGAAAGTTAAGGAATGTTTGGGGACTAGAATGTCGTGAACTTTTGGCCCTTGAATCGAACGAATGAATATCCAACTTATATTAGTAAATATTTATTAACAACCAACTCTAACTACTTTGAAGTAGCAGTACTTAAAATTACAGCAAATTAAGAATTAAGTAAGAGAAAACCAACATGCACTAGAATTCAGTATTTGTGTTAAAATTAATTTCTTACATTTTGTGAGTAAAAAGCATACACATACGCAACGCAACCTGAGGCACGCAAATACCGTGCTAACTCGTTAGCCCCAAGCGCAGGGGTTAAGAGGAGGCAACAAATCCCAAGCGCCCACTCATATTGGGAGCAGTGATGGGGGCCAGGAGCTGGCTGTCGCTCACTTAAGTTAATACGCAAACCAAATGTCACTCAACATTATCAACGGCAAACAGAATGAGTCAAAATTAGTATACCCTTTAGTCGAACACTGAAAAGGTAAATGCTTATATATTCTTGGACTGATCATCCGTTTTTCCTACACAGAAATAAATATAAAATTTAATATGGGCTGGTTAATTTGATATTTTGTCAAACGTTATTATTTTCATATCATTTGGAAACTACAAAACTTCATTTTGACCATATGAGAAAGCAGGGTTCGTAAATATCACTCATATTAATATTATTGAACAAAAAGTCAAACACTGATATATATAAATAAATATCGTGTGTGATGAAAAAAACTGTGAGCATTGTTTCAAAAAAATATACATCACAAAAATATCACCTGATATTTATCACTAGTGATATATATCACTAACATTTTCATCACGAGTGATTCAAAGATTTTTAAATCAGACTGTACTTATAAAAATTTCTATCACAATGCTGCAGACAAGACATGGTAATGGGAGACTTCTACCGAGAATGGTTGCTTTGTGAAGTGCAGCTTAGGCAGCTGGGGTGCGTGTATAAGCTTGCAAGGAAGTTACAAGCCGCAATGCTAACAAGAAAAACCATTTTAATGGAGAATGATGCATTCTTAGCTGCAATATATATTGACCCTCGATTTAGTTTTAGAGGCTCTACATTTTTGAATGATAGTGAAAAACAAACTGCAATAGTAAGTCATTTTGCAGAGTGCATATTCAATTTTCATTTGAGATAAAATTGACCTGACATATAAAGAAAAATTGTGGAATTGAAAGTAAAACTTGAAGAAATGCCAAGTACATCTGCTAATTCAAAGTACAATATTTTAAAATCTGACGAAATGTTCTGTCCCCAAATCGATGACGCTGAATTGAAAGCAAACTAATACATTTTCAATACGGTGAACGGATAAGTATCGACAGCAGTGTCGTGCAGTACTTGAGATCTTATAAATTCAAAGAACCCACTTTTGGAAAACATGCCAAAATTGTCCTTGCTGTGCCAGCAACACAAGTCTGGTGCTGAAAGAGCATTCAGTGCATTTCCATATATATTTACCAGGTTGAGAACTCGATTGAGCGCAAAGTCGCTTGAGAACATATTAACGGTCAAGCTAAACAACCAAATACTAAATAATATTTCATTTGAAGTAGACTAATATATATATATAATATATATTATATATAATATATTATATATAATATATAATATATAATATATAATATATAATATATAATATATAATATATAATATATAATATATAATATATAATATATAATATATAATATATAATATATAATATATAATATATAATATATAATATATAATATATAATATATAATATATAATATATAATATATAATATATAATATATAATATATAATATATAATATATAATATATAATATATAATATGTAATATATAATATATAATATATAATATATAATATATAAAATATAATATATAATATATAATATATAATATATAATATATAATATATAATTTATAATATATAATATATAATATATATATATATATGGTAATTAATATAGTAACAAGCACACAATAACAGAGAGAAGTGTATTTTATTTGTCTTAGCTCATCTTTTAATCTTCAAATCACTCGTGATGAAAATGTGAACAAAGTTCACAGTTTTTTCATCATTCACGATATTTATTTGTACATATCAGTGTTGAAATAAAGGCCTTCTTGATGTGAGTGATATTTTACGAACCCTGTGAGAAAGGGACGTAAAGAAAGTTGAAACTTCAAGCAAAGTCGTGAAATATTCAAATAGGCTCTGTGGAGAGTGACCACATACATGTGCTCCGATGGTGGAGTACGATATGTCGTTATTCCATTGTGTTAAGTGCAAGCGGTTCCTGAGTTCTTCGATCTACAGTCAAGTAGAGGTAAAGTAAGTAATTATTAAAAATTCTTTATTTCTGGTTTTCTGATTCTTTAAAAACTTTTATGATACTAAGCTTCAAAAAATGCAGAGTGAAGTGCAAGATTTACAGGAAGCCTGTTATTTCCTATATATTTATACCTTTGCAAAGGGTATTATAATGTTGCCCAGAAGTTTGCAACGCATAGAAATATTCATTTCCGACCCCATAAACTATATATATTCTTGATCAGGGTGACGAGCTGAGTCGATTGAGCTTGTCCGTCCGTCTGTCCGTCTGTCTGTCAGTCTGTTTCTACGCGAACTAGTCTCTCAGTTTTAAAGCTATCGAGCTGAAATTTTGCACAGAGTCTTCTTTTTGCTGCACACTACTAATATGTCGGAACCGACCGGATCGAATGACTATAACTTATAGCTCCCATAGGAACAATCGGTCGGAAAACTAGTTTTAGTATGAAAAACTTTTTTCTTTTCAATGGAAACGTCTCCAAACTTTGTAATCGTAGGTTTTTTATGATTTTTTATAATCCTACCAATTTTTATTAAAATCGGACAACTATATGGTATAGCTGCCATATAAAAGATAGGTCTGAAAGACAGTCTTAGTTAGAAAACCTTTTTTGTTTTTAATGGTAGCATCCTGCAATTTTGTATTGGTTTGTTTCACATGCATTCTCATAATTCTACAAATTTTTGGCCAAATCAGATGACTATATCATATAGCTCCCATACGAACAATCGGTCGAAAAATGGGAAAAAGTATTTTTTGAAAATATTTAAGCGATCACTTGCAAGGGAATAAAAACTTCGGCACAGACGAAGTTAGCTTAGCTTTCTCGTTTGTATATTTTGTGACAAAATGACATTATAAAATATCAATTTGATCTTATAATATCGATTACATATTCTCGAAAATATAAGTTTTATATTGTCGAACAGTTGATTTTCAATTCATATGATATGAGAAAATATACTATTGATCCCCAAATCAGAGACTAGAAGAGCTAAAGCCACCAAGTTTTGTACAGCCAGAAAAAGTAGAACAAATAACTTAAGAACAAACGCACTTGAAAAAAAAAAATGATTTGTTCTTGAATTTTCAAGAATTTCGCTCTTGAAATCGAGCTAAATTCGTTCTCACCTTGGTGCTGTTATTCATAGGGCGTGCGGTAAAGAAACTGAGAGAGGAGAGCAAGCACATTTGAGAGAATAGCGTTGAGTCTGCTCATACAGTTTTGTATTTTATGTGAGAGGGGTGTGTGGGGAAGCTATTTTTGCACTCATTTTGCATTGTAATTCCCAACCAGTTATGCAATTGCTGAAATGGAGAGACCCCTGTTCGACTGGCAGTTGGCAGACAAATACTGATGCTGCTTTGAGGTGATGTGTTTTCCTCGAGCCGGCTTAAACTTGCTTCAATTAATTTTCGATGAAACAAGTTTAAGCACAATGAAAAAAAAAATTATTGATTTTAAATTGGATTCCGTGAAGCTCTTGATTTAAGAGTAAACGATCTTACTCTTGAATCTGATGAGCTCTTGATCAGGCCTGGCCAGCCATAGCCCCTGGGGGCCGAAGTCTCTGGGCAAATCATGCCGAATGCATGCCGAAGTCTATCATTACTGTGTGTCAGAGAGAGACAGGCATATGTTTTTTCGCTCTCCATTTGGACAGGCCTGCTATTGATACAAAAAGAACGTTCTCGGTATTTGACAATGCTGTATGCTCTTGATTCAAGAATTTGAGTATGTTTAGCACTTGAATCAAGAACTATTCTGATTGAAATGTGAATGATTCGTATTTAGATCAAGTAATAAAACTCTTGGATCAAGAAAACCGTGATCAAAAATTCATACTTGGATCAAGAATATCTATCTTGGATTGAGAATTTTCACTCTTCACTATTAATTTTGAAAATTCTTGATCCAATTATGAAGTTGTCTATTTTTTCTCTGAGTGTATGTAGACTACTATTGTCTGACCCAGATCAAGATTGTCTAAATATTTTGATACTCCAGCCACCACAATTAAAATTGTTGAATACTTCCCACATTTTTTAAGATATCGATCTCAATTTTAAAGCTTTCATAATAATCGAGTAATTCAAAGCAGAGCTATAGAAAAATCAGCCAATGTTATAAATGTTTGTTAAGCAAAAAGCATTGCATACTTCTTGGCTTTTCATATTTGGGATCAGCATGCGCTGTCTGCTAACATAATGTTAAAGTGCTAACATTAATGTAAATGCTCTTTTAATTTACAGAAGGGAACATTTCTTCTACTGAGTAACAGGTATATCGAAGTCCAGCAGATCCGACTTAAACGTACACTCTCATTTTTGTACGCTGCTGTAGGCATGCCAGAAAAAGCCCAATCCAGCCAACGGACAGGTCTGAATAGCAGGCTGACTGGCAGGAAAATGTTGTTTCTGTTCTTTTCGGGCAACAAAGTTGGTAACATGTTTGTATTCCATTTCAATTTTTTTTTTTTGGCTCTCGTGTGCGAAGGTCATAAACCATATTATGGTAAGGCATACGAGTATTAAATGCTCTACCTAAAATTCTTCAAAAATTGATTTAAGTAAATTCAATTTATTTTAAGGTATGGCTGCTTCTGAAACCAGAAAAATGGTTGTAGACAACAACATGTCAGCGTCTTTATAAATTTCTGGGAAGTACCTTTAGCTGTCTCACTCCTGTAAACAATCAACGCTTAGTAGAAACACACTGTCAAATTTATGGCAAGTTATTAGCCATTTCAGCTGACATTATTTGGGTAAGAAATCAATCTCTGAAACAACGAAATAATATGAGAACTCTGCCCCCACAATTACATTATTTCTAAGTTCATCTATGTCGTATCAGCATCAAAGTAAACAAGTCACAAAGAAATCTTGTGTCTGCTTCTAGCCAGTTCGTCAATACTCCGTTTTTCAAAAAGAGTATCCCCAAATAATGCATACCATGTGTTTCCACTATGCAAAAAGTCGACTACAACAAAAACCGTCCAAAAGTATAAAATTCTAGGCCTATGCAAAACTTTGTTTTGTATTTTATTTTCGGTATGTGGTGGCCTTTTTCGTTGTTCGGAAAACTGAAAACTGTACAGTGTACACAAAAGAAAGGGAAATGTCTAAATGTTCTGTCAGGTCGTCGCCGTTGTCAGGAGTCGAATGTCGTCGTAAGTGCTCACCGCGGTTTTCTTTTTGCATATGAGTTTTAGAGTGTGTGGGTGTGTGTATATTTTGGAGGCCACTTGACAGCCGTTTAAATGCATTAAAAATTACCAACCTGCGCGTAGTTCACATTCGAAATTTCTACTTCCTTGGCATGAAACGAAAGGAAAGGAAAAAATTTCGGCCTTCATTTCAGGTGACAGTGAAAGGTTTTGGCCAGAAGAAGCAGACTGAACCCGCTTACTCAGCCAACAAGTTAAAGCAATTTGAATTTCTAGTAGCCACAGCCAAAATAAGTGAAACAAGAAAGAAAGTCGGTCAAGCCCGACTATAACATACTCTGTACCAAGAAAACAAGAAAGAAACTCGGTCAAGCCCGACTATAACATACTCTGTACCAAGAAAATTTGTCTTTTGAGCATAACTCGAAAACCGTTCATCCGATCTTCTTCATTTTTTTGGCGGATCGATAAGTTATCCTAATAACTAAATATGTCCAGAAGAAACAAGCTATCTATCTTCAAAACTGTGGGAGATATGACGTTTTTTCTAAATTGCGGGGGCGGGAGGGGGCGTGGCCAAAATTGAAAATAAACTTCATCTGCCTGCAGACATAAGAAGCATATGTCCCATGCATGTCAAACCTCTATCTCTTACCATCTCTGAGATCTGTGCGTTCATACGGAGAGACAGACGGACAGACGGACATGACTCGGCTGTTGATGCTGATCAAGAATATATACAGGGTGGCCATCTAAAGTCATCTAAAGTGTCGGTATGGCAACTCTGAATAACTTTGACATTTACCAACCGATTGCTTTTGTTAGACATGTTTTGGAAACATCAATCTAGTACAATTTTGACCATGGAACGCTTCACACCAAAACCAAAATAATCAAAATCAAAATAATCGTTCAATTTGGAAACAAATTTTGATGACCGATGAGGCCCATTTCACGCTTTCTGATGGTGTTAATAAGCAAAATTGTCGCATATGGGGCACGGAAAATCCACACCGCATCCATGAAATACCTTTACACGACCAAAAAGTGACTGTTTGGGCCGGCGTTTGCGCCAAAACCATCATTGGGCCATATTCTTTTCGTGAAAACGAAACAGTCGATGGAAATCGATATCGATGGATGTTGGCACATTTTGTCTGCCCGCAAACGCGCGAAAAAGGTCTTGACGGTTACTGGTTCCAACAAGACGGTGCTCCGTGCCACACTGCAAATCAAACAATCGACTTATTGCAGCGGAAATTCCCTGGACGCCTGGTATCAAAAAGAGGCGATATTGACTGGCCACCAAGATCTCCAGATTTGACCGCCCCAGACTTCTTTTAGTGGGGCTATTTAAAAAGCAAGGTTTACGCCAGCGATCCACAGACCATTGAAGAGCTTAAGGCCAACATTCGTGCCGAAATCGCCACTTTATCGACTGAGACGCTCGAAAAAGTGATGGAAAATGCCGCAAAAAGGGCACATTTTGTTGTGGCCAATAAAGGCGGCCACTTGATTGATGTTGTGTTCAAAAAGTAGTCGAAATAAATTGTACAGGACCAAATTAAAGGAACAAGATCAACATATAGCAATCGGTTGTTTGTTTTTATATTTATTCAGTGTTGCCATACCGACACTTTAGATGGCGCACCCTGTATACTTTATAGGGTCGGAGATGATTCCTTCTCGATGTTACATACTTTTGCACAAACTTATAATACTCTGTGTACCTACGGTACAGAGTATAAAAACTAACGATTTTGCACAGTTTTGTTAGTGCACAAATCAAAGCTTGAGCAGTTCAATGGACACTGAAAGGGAGAACGGGCTGGAGCCCTATCTTTGCAGCAACAATTACAATTAAACAATTCTATGAGCCGCTGGTTTCAAATGCATTCAAAGTAAAATAAGTCACCAAATTTTCGACATTTTTCTCTGCTAGAACGTACTGTGGAATCTAGTTGTTAGTCATGAATGAAGTCTTGAATTTTCTTATTAATTTGAAGAAAAACTAAACCTGCAGTTTGTATTCGGCTGGAGGACATGTAAAGCTTTCGCACAACTTTAAACGTATACACACAGCACCACAAAGGAGAGATTAATAGTCAAAACCAAAGCGTTTTTACTTAGGTTTAACAAAATAATATCATAAATTTGAAGCCGGTTGTTTCTTTATCTTCTCTTATGCCAATAAAAAGACTTGGCTACTGCAATTAATGTCCGCCCCTCGCCTCCGTCTTGTGGGAACTGCCACCTGTTGGTTACACCAAGCGTCTCAATATCTTCCAGCTCCTGGTCCTGGTCCCCTTTACGGTAATTGTTTAGTAGAGCTACCCCACACTAAAAATTCTGAAAAAAATATCCTCGATGGATCGCGAATTTACAAGAATTATGACGTCTTCAGATCGCGGGGGACTTCCGCGGTTCAATAGTAAAAATTATTTGAAAGTTGCTTTTTTTTGTATAAAAAACAGATTATTTTTTGTCTTAACTGTCATTATTTCTCAAAAATAATTGATATTTATTTGTGTAGATGTGCTATTTACCGACTTTTTCTTCGTTTCCTAGTTTGAAAACTGCTGTAAACTATTTTCCACACCACCAATTTGCGGTATAGTTCAAGGCGCGATTTTTTTACGTGGTTTCCCCAGAAGGCCTAGTCCACATGTACTCAACAATGTGAGATGGTCGCTGGAATATAAATGTTAATGCCATTGACTACCAAATATAGTTTTAAGATACTCACCACAGAGGCTAACCTCCTTACGATCCTTCCGCCGCTTCTTCCTCATCCAATCCATTCGCCGCTTCCTCTTTCAATCCTTCCACCCCTTCCTCCTGTTCCAATCCTTCCACCCCTTCCTCCTGTTCCAATCTTTCGACCGCTTCTTCCTCTCCCTCTTCCTGTGCAGTTTGTTAAATTAGGCAATGGAAATTTAATAGTTGTACAAAGCTAAAGGCAAAAATGCGCCGCAGCCAAATTTTTTTTTAAAAGAAGCACAAGCAATAATTAAAAAAAAAATCGCGCGATTTGCCTGCGGCGCATTCATGACTATTAAAATGACTTACCTCGGAAAATTCCACATTATTAATTATGTTGCAATGATTTGGGTTGTAAAGCTTCCCGATTTCCAAAAATAGTTGGTGGATTCTCTGAGAGTGATCCGGGAACTTTTTGAAAAGCTGAAACTTCGCCAGGTATCCTATGTAATGCTCTTTTTTCCTTCCAAATTTTGAAAGCTGTGACCTCATGTCTCACCATCTACTCTTACAGTGTCCCAAACAACAAACTTTGCTATTTGCGGAATACTGAGTAAAGACTCAGCAAAGAATGTGTTTTTGAGGACAGTTTCAAAAAACTCGCACTTTATTTTTTGCTTCTTCTTATGAGCTCCTTTCTGGACGGTCAATATCTTCCTGCACAGGAAACGTCCATTCGCTGCCGTGCACTTTGAACCGCATTTTGGACACGTTTTTGACTTTAAAATGCAGCCGTGATCAAATTGCATTATCTCCTCATCCGACTTAGCGAAAAACTTCATTAGCGTATTAACGCAACTTGGGCAACTCATTTTTTGTCGATGTGATTGGTGGTCAGAGTTTACAACGAATATTTTGCTTACCAGAAACAATTTTTTCAATTTATAAATGACAGTTAAGGCAAAAAACAATCTAATTTTTAAACCAAAAATTGCAACTTTCAAATAATTTGTACCATTGAACCGCGAGAGTCCCCCGCGATCTGAAGACGTCATAATTCTTGTAAATTCGCGGTCCATCGAGGATATTTTTTTCATAATTTTTAGTGTGGGGTAGCTCTACTAAACAATTACCCCCTTTACTGGCTCTTGCTGTTGATACTTCATCGATAAAAATAATACGTCCAGTCCAGCGCAGTCACTGCTGTTTTATGCGCTTGACCAGATCAGAGTCCCATAAAGCTCATATAGTTTGTGGTTTATTCGGGTGCAAAGTTCTTCGGCATCTTTTAGAGGTCCCTTTATCTACCGGTGGATTTTTTTCTCGAACACACTGATCGCCGCCTCGTTCGCTGCTGTCCATGCTTCTGGCTCGTATAGCCAGAGACTTGTATAGCAAAATTTCGATTGTCGAGTAAGTCCTTTGCTCTTGATCTTGATTAGTAGCCTCGGTTTGCAAAAGTAATTCTTCTTTAAATTTTCAGACTGATGTTGTCGAAAGTTATTTTTGCTTTGAGGTAGAAAAATTACATAAAACCCTGGATTTGACAAATTTGGCTAAATTTATTTGAAAAGTTTAATATTTTGACATTTACTATGTTTTCACACCAAATTATTCGTGAATAATGCAAACGTTATGTCCTTAAGTAATTATCTGTTAGAGCAAAGTAAATGCTAGTCGGTTATGGCCACGTTATGGATAATCGGCAATCGATTTTCATTCAGATTGTTGTGTAAGTTATGGGTAGACAAATAAATGTTAAGTTAAGACAAATTATAAAATTTTACTTAACTAAAATAAATTGTTTTCAAATAACGTAGCATACTTTAAAGGGCATAAACGTATTAATAACTTGGAATTACCTATTTTCAAGACTAACAGCATTGTCTTGTACCAGAATTTCACTTGTACTTTGTTTTATATTCGTATGCGTTAATAATCTAACGAACTCTAGAATATAACAGTTTGTGTGTGACTTCTTATACCCTTGCAAAGAGTATAATGATTTTGCCCAGAAGTTTGCAACGCATAGAAACATTCATTTCGGACCCCATAAACTATATATATTCTTGATCAGGGTGACGAGCTGAGTCGATTGAGCTTTGTCCGTCCTTCTGTCCGTCTGTCTGTTTCTACTCTCAGTTTTGAAGATATCGAGATGAAACTTTGCACAGAGTTGTTGCACGCTACTCCCATAGGAACAATCGGTCGGAAAACTAGTTTTAGTACAAAAAACTTATTTCTTTTCAATGGAAACGTCTCCAAACATTGTATTCATAGGTTTTTTATGCATTTTATAATTTTGCCAAGTTTGATGAAAATCGGACAACTATATCGTATAGCTGTCATACAAAAGATAGGTCTGACAAAGAGTCTTAGTTAGAAAAACGTTTTAGTTTTTAATAGTAGCATCCTGCAATTTTGTTTTTGCATGTTTTACATGATTTTTAACCAATTCTACAAATTTTTGTCCAAATCCGATGACTATATCTTATAGCATCCATACGAACGATCCGTCGGAAAGCGGGTGTTTGTGAGGATTTTTTGAAAATATTCAACAGAGCACTTCTAAGGGTATAAAAACTTCGGCACAAACAGAGTAAGCTTAGCTTTCCCCTTTTTTTATGTTTTTGAGTGTTTGACTCGTTTTTCTTGTACCATTTCGGGTTATCGGGTTTTTCATATATTTGAATATGTGATTCGGTTGCTAAACTTAAGTATTTTTTAAATAAGTGGATGCAACCGCTCGAAATTAAAGACTGGTTCTGTTCAGTGGCTCGCACAGTTTTTGAACCGACGGTTTGGTTTATTAAATGATCTTTGAAGCTAACTATTAATTGTTCTTGCGTTCCTAAACACCCTTATCGATAACAAAACTTTTCAATTTGAATCAATTTCATTAAAAATTTGTTCATTATATGTGAAATATTGGTTCAAAATTAACTTTTATTATTTCAGTCCACTTATTTTTGGTTTTTCTACCCACACATTTCTAGGATTTTCAGTGCCAGTTGTATGGTTTCCCTTATGCAGTTCAATTATCCCAAAACCAAAATATATTCCATATATCCGCTTTAAGCCAACTTATTCCCACTTTGTAGGCCCCCTTCCTTTTTGCCATCCACTGTCACTCCATATCAAACTTTGAAATGTCGCTAGGCTCGCGCACTTGCTTTCTCTTCTATGCCCCTTTTCTGAGCCATTCAGCTTTACTGTCACACATGTGGCATGAGTTATATGCCCCGTCGTCACATCTCACACATATGCACAGAAGTTCCTGTTCTGTCAGTTCGCTCCGTCTACAACTTTGACTAGCTAGCTTTGTCTGGCCTTATCTTGAACAGACTGCAGTCCAAGGCTTATGAAAGCGCAATGGCGGCATGATTTAAGCGCAAAGCTTATGCCGCCAGAAGAGTAACTTCCTTTAAAGACATAGAAATTTAACAATTAACTCAAATTTAATCAGTTTTCTCTTTAGAAACCTTAAGTTTGGTTGGGATTACAGAAGATAACCACACACCAACGCATGACAGACAAACGTCCAATGGGTTTTCACTTCTCCTTTTCCATGTTTTTTCCGGTTTCTGTTTTCTCTGTTCTCTGAGTGAAAAACGCATTACGCATGCAGTTTGGCCATCACTTGTGTTAATTTTATGATCCTTCTTTTCCCCTACTTCAACACACTTCACTATCACCTCCACTGGCCGCCGGCCCGTAAACTGTGAACGTTTGCTTAAATATTCATTTCAAATTTAGCAATACCAACAACAACCAAGGCCCTACCAGGTGGCTAGTGCCTAGCAAATTGGTTTTTTTTCTACTGTTTTGCTTACCAGTTTAGTGTTTCAGGTCTAAATGTCTTTGGAGATATCAGAATAAAACGGAATAGAACTAAAAAAAAACATCAACTGTGTTTAATTTATGTTAAATCAAAGTCCTCCACAAACAAATGGCTGCAATCTCTGCACAAAACATTTTGCCACATTTACGCATAGTTTATGCAGATTTTTAATGTTAGCAATAAATTAATTCTCTGGCCAAATAAAATAAATGCATGTTAGCCATAAATAACATGTTTAGCCCATAAAGCCGTGTGACTAATTTTTGAAATATTCACCAAAAATGGTAAATTCGCGTGGCAGTCCCATTTGAATATAGATATGTTAGTTAATTTCAGTGCACAAAAACAACAAGGCAAGGTGAGGCAACTAAAATTGAAATGCAGTTGTAAAAAATTACATATTTCATAAATGCAGCAGACGCACTCTAAATGCTATTAAAAGGTCTTACAATGAACCCCAGGACTCGTAAATTATTATGCCGCAAGGCAATCGAAAGACACTGCTCCTGGAGCTGCGTGAATGCGGCTTTTGTCCAACAGAGATTTACGTCTGTAAGTTGTACACTCAAGTGGCAAAAGCCGGGCAACAGAGAAACATGTAAAATAAATGTAAGTCTCACGCTGCGTATAAGCAATATTTTAATTATGCTTAAGTGGAAGATGGAGTTCAAATAGCAATGTGTATCATAGCATACTTTTCAGCGTTGACTTATTGAGACTCTTGTTTGTCGTCTAGCTGCCTATGTACTTAATGCTTTTTCATGTGGAAATGCGACTGCCTGTATTATTAATCCATTAAGACCTTTGATATTTCAACACTTTTTAACTGAATGCTGCTCATGAGAGTGGTTCTTAATATTAAGCGAAATGAGAAAAGAGTACTAAAGTATGTTTTCAAAAGGAATCGACAAATTGAGTAGCACCTTAAGGATATTACATCATTCACTTCCTTACTCTAGCAACTGAGGCAATGAGGTTCTAATTGTATTTTGCACCAAATTCAAAATAAATAATACTATTTTTGAGCGCGAAGATCAATATACATATATACATATATGTATACGTTTCTGCTAGCCTCATAGCAAAGACTCCGAAATGTGGAAACCAAAGAGTACCTATTGCTATTAGATATAGCCATATCCATAAGAGTGCACTTTTTTTATGGAAAATCTAAAGTCATATCTGTGCCCCTTGATTCGCTCGTTTATAAAATAAAAAAGTTCAAAAGGCTCCAAAATTTTATATATTACTTATACGCAGTGTCGGCTTTTAACTTTATATATTTTTAGACTAGACTAGTATTGTCTGCACTCAGATCGCTTGTTTCGAATTTCAGCCACGCCCCCTCGACCCACCAATAAAATATTTAAAATCTCCTACATTTCTCAGATTTCGCAGTGTAGTGTAAGTGGTCAATATCTACAGTCTCACAAATTTTCATAAAGATCGGATAATAAATGGCAGAGTTTAAAAAATGGTGCATACTTATCTGAGCCACATGAGGTTATTAAACACTAATTGCCTTGAGTAACGCGTATATCGAAGTCGGGCAGGGCCGACTTTAACTTACGCTGTCGCTTTTGTTTTTTGATTTGGCGACTAAAGGCATTTCGATGCTAGCTAGCACATGCCCCACCTGTGTCGGATAATCCTTTTTTGTTATCCAGGGAGGAGCTTAAAGATGGCTGGCCATGCCTTAAAATTCGCAACCTCCTTAGTCCATAATAGTGGTAGATCTGCCTATGATTTCGACAGTAATTGTTTTCCAGCAGCCTTAAAAAGACTCTGCTTCTTCTCCCTACAGCGCTACATAAATTGACCCCATGAAAGAAACTAGAAAAAGTCTCCATTTTATAAAAGATCTTTTATCTGATTGTTAAAAGTGTTTTTTCCCCAATGGTTTGCATATAATTCTCTGTGGCGTGATGAACAATTCCAATCTAAGAGTTTGAATAGCTTTTCAATGGTAAAACTTGAATATCCTTGTCTACAGGGTTGCCCATATTCGATGGACCCATGTTTTTTTAAAAAAAATCAAAGACAAAAATAAAAATTTGGCGGTTGGCAATCTTAATCATTTAATTTGTTCCAAGTAGATTTGTTTACATCAATTTTTGAATATGATATCTCTCAAATGGCCGCCTCTGGCGTTGATGGCGTATTGTGCCCTTTTTGCAGCATTTTCCATCGTTTTTGCCAACATTTCGGCCGGAATAGCGGCTATTTCTTCACGAATGTTGTCCTTGAGCTCTTCTACGGTCCTTGGCTTGTTAACGTAAGCCTTTGACTTCAAATATCCCCACAAGAAGAAGTCAGGCGGCGTCAAATCGGGCGAACGCGGTGGCCAGTCCAAATCACCACTTTTCGACATCAAACGGCCCGGAAACAATTTCTTCAGAAAATCGATTGTTATGCGACTTGTGTGCGGTGGAGCGCCGTCTTGTTGAAACCAGAAGTGCCTCATACGCTTTCGACGAATAATTGGCATCACAAAATTGGTCATCATGTCGCGATAACGCTCCTGGTTGATGGTAACAGCATGGCCATTTTCATTTTGGAAGAGAAACGGCCCAATGACCGTTTTCGCACTAACGCCGCACCAAACTGTGACTTTTTCGTCATGAAGAGGCACTTCTTGAATCTCCTGAGGATTTTCAGTGGCGTAAATACGGCAATTTTGCTTATTTACGGTCCCATTCAATGTGAAATGGGCTTCATCGGACATGATAATTTTGTTCCAAATTGCTCGTCATCTTCGGCCATTTCGATGAGTTTGGGCCCATTCCAATCGACGAGGCTTGTCCGCAGGCAACAATCTTTGCGTCAATTGAATTTTGTACGGGAACAAATGCAATTCAACGCGAATAATCCGTTGTAAAGTGGACCGAGCCATGCCCAACTGCTGAGAACGGCGTTTTTGGGATGTTCTTGGGGACCTCTCAACACTGGCTCGTACGGCAGCGATATTCTCGGCCGATCGCCTTGGTCGACTTTTATTTGGCCTCTTCGGATTAGAAAGAGCCTCACCAGTCGAAAATTTTTCGTATAAACGCTTAATGGTGTTCTTAGAAGGCGCACTTTTCACATTTTTTAATTTTTTAAAAGCACGTTGAGTTTTCACAATTGACTTGTTCTGTTGAATGTAAATTTCAACTATTTCAGAGCGCTCGCGTGGCGTGTATTGTTCCATGGTAAAAATCTGCTTGGACTGACGCTTCAAACGCGGTATGTCATTAAGCGATCTGACATCTCTGTCAAAAGTTATGGCGTTGCCAGATTGGGTCCGTCGAATATGGGCAACCCTGTATATGAGTCTGTCAAACTCTCTGCGGAGAAGTACAATCTTTCTGAATTCGTTCAAGATATGAAAATTTATCCTTGAAACGAGATTTTCGACTTCCTTTTATTCAATTTGGGTAATTTATTTTTATTAAAATCAAAAAACCAGACTCGAATTGTAAGACTGTAAAGAACAAAAACATATTTCATTGTTGAAATTTCGATGTAACTTATGGAGAGCGTTTGTGTAATTTTAAGAGCAAACTTTTTGGACTCCTTTTGCGCACATTGACTCTGATATTTATTTCTGTTCTGTTCCGAAATTTGATTATCTTTAAAACAAATAAATCTTTTAGCATTTCAATTGTGCCCTTAAAAAGTGTACCCTAATGTCACTCTATCTGTATAAACACCTATATAAAAATGTCGACTCTTAATGCCTCCAAGCAGATCAAGATATTTCCAACATTATGCACCCTCCAACCCTTGCACTAAAAAGTGTTGAATAACTCTGACGATTTCGAGATCGAATAATAGAGGAGCTAAACGAATATTACCTTTTGTCTGTTCAAAAGTCATTCATTGGGTAACACTGCTTTTGTTATAAATTTTGCATAAGCATGTACTTTTTGCTACCACAATGTTATTTTTTGACTTTAATGTAAAAGCTCTGTTAATTAAAATCATAAAAAGCAGAAGAATACAATTAAACGTTATGTTTAAACCTGAGTAAATGGTATATTGACGTTGGAAGAGGCTGACCTGAATTTACACTCACATTAATCTCACAAGTACTCACGAGCATTCTTACCATAGATTAACTATCAAGCATTCTGCGATTCCTGGTGAAACAGATTGAAACAGTTGAGTTTTACTGGTTTTAAGTTCAAATGTCATTTCAGAGAAAGATTCATCTGGTTCTTTGCTGGTTTCTGGTTTCGCTTGCTGCCATTATTACCCACCAGTTTTTCAAGCTTCCATAATATAAATATAATTCGATTCAAAAGAGAAAATGTTCCATTCGGCTTAAAAAACATTACTTCAATAAATATGTAAATATTGCATTAATTCATAGCTCGGTTCTTTCCACTCTAAATGTTTATTCGCTGGGCATATATTTAACACCCACTTAACTCAAACAGGAACAACCCAAGGAAATGCAAAATTGAGAAATGCAATCAATAAAGTTGTTTTGTTGACAGGCCAGACATACACACACACACACTCCCTCGCATGCACCGTCAGTTGAGTCCCAGTTCATTCAATCGAGTCAAGTTGAGTTGCTGCCAACATCGGCAGCCAACTGCTGCTGCATATCCTTGTGTGCATGGGTGTATGTGTGCACGTAAGACTGTATGTGAATTGATTAAATGAAGATGACAACAATGATTGACACCGTTGACTTAAGTCATTACATATTGTAGGCAAGCTGCAGCAGCTGTAAGAATAAGGCCAGCCAGCCTGGCCAGGATGCCCATGGAGATGGCGTTTAATGAGTAATCAATTTGAAGTCGCTTAATATGTTAGAAGAATTAAATAGGCTTATAGGCTATATGACAGGTCAAAAGAGTTCTCAATGTTTGCTGATGTTCTCTGGCAAAATTGTACAGCAATAGCTTTGACAATAACCGACACAGAGCAGCTTGAAGGAAACCAAAACATTCCTCTTACACCAAAGTGATACTAAAATTGGATTTCAAATAAGGCAACACCTTTTCCAACAGAGCTGATTATATGTGTAACGAGTAAATGATTTTAAAATGCACATCACGTGCATTGGCCAGATACAAGATACAAGTGGTTGCCTTCCTTTAGGATATAAAATGGTTTGGCAGTCACGCGGAGCAGAGTGGAGCAGCCATTGTTGTGCTTGAGATAGTAGGGACATGTTATGTGGAGTTTCAGCTTATTAAACACAATCTACAGATGTTTGCCTCTCGCCTAGTTTAAAATTTTCAGGCAATTTAAGCGATAATCACGATTCGTAGGCATCATTAGTTATCTTTTCTCTGTATATTACACATAAGACACGTTGCCGGCGACTGTGATCAAATAAACATGTTTGTGATTGCCAAAATGTATCTACATTTTATGCAGCATTAAATCAACATTTATTTAGCATCAGATGAATACCCGGTGTCGCCCGGACTTTTGCTTTATGTGATTCAAGTTTCAACTGGGTGCAAATCAACATTAACATTTGAACTCCTTCAAACTTGTTCCGAGATATGATTCTAAAATATTTTTGAACGGTTTTTAACCACATTCGAACCGGTTCCCAGACTGTGTCATGTCCCTATCAATCTTTCCTCAACAACATGAACATTCTGAGAAAATTTTGTGAAGATCGGTTCTGCGGTTAAGTCAAAATGAGAAAGTAAAGATAACTTCGTCTGTACCTAAGTTTTTATACCCTTGAAATGCTCGCTAAAAAATGTTCAAGCAATTTTTATCCCACAAAAACCCATCTTCCGACTGATCGTTCGTATGGGAGCTATATGACATAGTCTCCGATTTAAACAAAATTTTGTAGAATTATGTGAAAGCATGGGATCAAACGAATACAAAATTCCAGGATGCTACCATCGAAAACAAAAAGGGTTTTTCTAACTAAGATTGTTTTTCAGACTTATCTTTTGTATGGCAGCTATACCATATAGCTGTCCGAGTTTAATAAAACTTGGTAGAATTATAAAGAAGAAAAAAGATTTTTATACTAAAACTAGTTTTCCGACAGATTGTTCCTATGGGAGCTATGAGATATAGTCATTCAATCCGGTCGCTTCCGACATATTGGTAGTGTGCAGCAAAAATAAGACTGAGAGACTAGTTCGCGTAGAAACAGACAGACAGACGACAGACGGACGGACAAAGCTCAATCGACTCAGCTCGTCACCCTGATCAAGAATATATATAGTTTATGGGATCGGAAATGAATATTTCTATGCGTTGCAAACTTCTGGGCAAAATTATAATACCCTTTGCAAGGGTATAACAAGCTTAAACGAAGAAAAAGCTTACAACATTTAGGGCTGTTTTTACACTTTATAGATGGCGGCTATAAGTCAGATTAGCTTTGATTTTACTATGCTATTATTTTTAACATAAAATTAATTTAAAATAATTTTAAATATTATTTAAACTTCGATTCGTCTTAAACTAATACTAATAATATTTTTAATTCAATTTACTTATTGAGCGATAAATATGATTCATTTTTTTACACGGTTACTCCAAGCGGATGATTTTTGAGGAAATCTATGAGATAGTTTATGTGACAGATAGCTCTGAGTAGAGTATGTGAAATCGGCCCCTTAGAGGCTTTAATAAAATTGCCATCGATTGAAGCTGAAGTTAAATGTATAAATGTATTTAAAAAAATTTTATTTTCTATTTTAAGCATTATCTCATTTTGGTAGTTTAATTCTTAGTCATTTATATAATTTTCAGTTTATTTTTTATTTCCCAAAACATTTAAGAAAGTGTAGCTCACTTTATTTTTTTCAGTGTGCATTCAAAGCCACAAGAAATAGCACCAGTCAATAATCGGTTTCATACGTTTGTTTTGTAAAAGTGTCCACGCGGGTATTTCAGGTGACCGTGGGCATCGCTGTGCTAGACTGATTTGTATATTATTTGTAAGGGATGCATAATAGGGATTGACTATAACTCAAATTGAAGTATAAATTAGATTTTCTCTCATCTTCAAATCCAAGGTTATAACTTAAATGTTTTCGACACTTAAGTTAGGGCATTTAAACTGCTGTACTTTTACTTACTTAAATAAGGACTCCAATTAAAACCCCTCAGAAACTTTTTTCAGTCTTTATCCTTTTTATATAAAATTCTTTCTTGGATTTTCAAGAATTTTGCTCTTGAAAAGAAAGAAAGGTAAAGAAACAAAGAGAGCAAGCACATTTGAGAGAACAGCGTTGAACTCGGTCTCTCAGTTTTGTTTTTTATGGGAGATGGGTGTGTGGGGGGGGCCTTTATCGAGTGAAGAGCGCAATGGATTTTTGCACAATGCTGCTTTGAAATTCCCAAGCAGTTATGGCATGGCGAAACGGCTGCCGTTGACAGGCAAAGACTGGTTCTACTTTCTGGTGTTGTGTTTTTCTCGAGCCGGCTAAATCTTGCTAAGAAGCTTAACAATTTATTTTCTATGAAATAAATTTAAACAAAAGGGAAAAAACAACTGATATTAAATTGTTTTATGAATGGAATCTGTGAAGCTCTTGATTTATGAGTAAACAATCTTGTATCTGATTACCTCTTGATACTAGAGGGAACATTCTCGGATTTTGACAAAGCAGCATGCTCTTGATTTAAGAATGAGTAATCTTGAATTTGAGTATGTTTAGCACTTGATATAAGAACTATTCTGCCTGAGAAACTCTTTTGGTAATTGAATTTGTGAAAAAATTAAGCAAATCCCATTTACGGGAGCTCTTCAAAATTAGCGTGTTAGTGAAACTGCTAACCAACGAATATGTGAATGTGTTGAGTGGTTGAAGCTTAAAGGACCAAATCGGTAAAGAGAAATCAGAAAAGATGAAATGAAATGGGGAGAGACAGACAAGCCCAAACAGGTAAACATAAACATGTTGGTGGTTATTGTTTGTTCCTACTTTAGCTGCTGCCAGTTTTTGCCTCTTTTCAATCAACAGACAGCTACCATTTCAACAAAAGCAACAGAAGCATACAAACAAACATACCCCAAAAAAGCTTAATCGATTTGCACCAGGTAGACCCAGCATCGTGGTGGCTCTTGGTTTAATATGGAAAAATGTTTTTCCGCAATAAACAAAATCTTTTGTTAAACACACACATTGAACTCATACCACCTACAAATACCGAGGCATTAAACAAGTAATTAAATATGGTTTTTTTAATCAGCAGGGGGATGCAGTTGGAACGGAATTTTTATTGATATAAAAACATATTAAAAACTGTTTTTGTTAACCCAAGTTTCACTTGTCACAACGACTTGTAGTCTACAACTGGATTCAAATTCAGTGTAACCCAAACTATGACCCAGATAGACCAAATATATTTATAATTTTTCATTCTTAAACAAAAAACCAAAATGGATTCACCGATACGAGAATCAGAGGAAGACGACAGCAGTGATAGATCTTCACTGCATCCCGATATAGAACCAACCCATGGTATGGCTATTGAGGACAATACCACATCCCAACAGGAATTGGATGCTAAGATCAAGAGACTCCATGAGGGTATTCGCTTATGGACCACCTTCACCGACGAAGAATACTAAAACCGACACAACTTACCGCCCACTATAGTACCCATGGTTTCGTACGAATCCATGGTGGGTCCTTCGGAAACCGAAATCACTGTGTTCAACATGCCGCCCAAGAAGCCTCTTCGTACGGTGATCGAGGAACAGCTGGCCGGGAATCTCGGCGCCACCATTCGTGTGCACATTGGATTTCATAGTTTCGACTGTATACATACTCTACTCAAATGCTATGCCGTGTGGTTTGCCGACAAGGACTGGCGCAACACAGTATTCCGGTTCGATCCAGAAGAGGTGCCAGCCGTCGGATTTCGACATGCTTACAGTTGGATGCGCTTGCAAACGCCACCCACTATGGCCATAGTGGTACCCATAATGCAGGCGGCCAAATATCTGGGGATCGATCTGCTAGAAGAAGCCTGTTGGGAGCTGTTGTCTAAGCAGGATGTGCGTGAGAAGGACGGATTCGACTTGTACATGCAAGCCAAGGATTATCCCAATTTGCAGGAGTTATGTGAGCTAATGCTGTCGCGTGTGCACTTCTATTTCCTGGCCCTAGTGGGTCATGACAATTTCCAGAAGCTTTCCATCGACGAGCTGGTCGATCTACTGAAAAGAGACAACATCGGGGTCAACTCCGAGGTTGAGGTATTCTTCGCCGTACTTTTGTGGCTAAAAAAGTCACCAAACAATCGCTGCAATTATCTAGGGGCGGCCATGAAATGCGTACGCTTCTGCTTTATGCCAATGTCCTTTCTCCTCACTCTCCGTGATGCCTGCGCTCACCAGGAAAAGAATAAAATTTTCATATACGATCCGATTATGCTGGCCTTCCATACGGATGCCAAAACTGTAAAAATGATAGAGCATGCGATGCAGTTCATTGGTGTGCGCTGCCAGTACGCCAACAATGAGGAGTTCTATGCCGTTTGTGGCAGCCATGGAATCGCCTTGCAATATCCACGTAAATGGATATATCAACCGGCCTGCCCGTACCACATGGCCACATTCAATTATCCCTATCTACATGAGATTACGCCCACCCAGTTTAAGGATTATATCACCGCCATACAGGCGGATTGGATGGGTGACGCACCAGTTGACCAGCCTTTGGTTTTCGATGTCGATGTCGATGGCAACATTGAATTAAAGAGAAACTAATAACTTCCTAAACATCTTGGATTGAGCTGATGTCGCTACAGCTGGAGTTAAGAAGAGACCTGAACGGAAAACTCGAAACAAAAATAGTCCATTTGAATGTTTAATTTATGGAGTAGTACTACTAGTGAGAGTGCGAGAGCAGGATTTAAAGTAATCTGTCAATTCCCATCTGAATAATTTGAGAACGAACGCTCTTGAGAAACAAATGTATTCACTCTTACATTTTTAAGAATTTCGATCTTGAAATTGAGCTGAATTCATTCTCAGTTCTGTGTTTTTAGGCGAAGTGAGTGGGGTAAAGCAACTGAGGGAGAAGAGCAAGCACATTT